>OX243825.1:29841828-29844328 GCA_945859605.1 Lumbricus rubellus
GCATGTATGTATGTATGTATGTATGTCTGTATGTCTGTATGTATGTATGTATGTATGTATGTATGTATGTATGTATGTATGTATGTATGTATGTATGTATGTATGTATGTATGTATGTATTATGTATGTATGTATGTATGTATGTATGTATGTATGTATTATGTATGTATGTATGTATGTATGTATGTATGTATGTATGTATGTATGTATGTATGTATGCATGCATGCATGCATGCATGCATGTATGTATGTATGTATGTATGTCTGTATGTCTGTATGTATGTATGTATGTATGTATGTATGTATGTATGTATATACATATATATACGTTTATTGATCGCTTTAGCTCAGCAGCGCAGCGTTTTGGGCTAACCATCAGCCTGAAGAAGACCGAGGTCATGCACCAGACTTTCCCAACGAACGATGCCGCGAATGCATTACTCACCTGCGGGGGAAAACCACTGAAGGTTGTTGACCACTTCTGCTACCTAGGCAGCATCCTATCAAGGGAAGCAAATGTTGACAGGGAGATTGACGCACGGCTGGCAAAAGCAGGGGTGTCCTTTGGTCTGCTGCACAGCCGGCTATGGAACAATCATGGTATACGACTCGATACGAAGCTAGCTGTATACCGAGCAGTTGTCATTTCCACGCTACTTTGACTTACTTGACTTACTTGACTTATGGCTTTGACGATGCTTTCGCACGTGACAGCCGCCCAGCTATGGAAAATCTCCACATCTTTCTTTCTTGAGCTTTGTGTGTAGCCTCTTGTATGGACCAACCCATCTCCCTACAGTCCTCACGTATCATGTCGACCCATCTCTTCTTTGGTCTTCCTTTTTTTCTTTTTCCACGCTACTTTATGGGAGCGAAACGTGGACTGTATACCGCAGACATATAGCAAAGCTAGACCAGTTCCATCTTCGCTGTTTGCGAAAAATTGCTGGTATCAAATGGCAAGACATGATCCCAAACACATCTGTTTTGGAAAGGTGTGGAATCACCGGAATCGAGGCTATGCTGATCTCTGCACAACTGCGATGGTCCGGACATGTCGCTCGTATGGAGGACTCTCGAATACCAAAACAAGTTTTCTATGGCCGGCTAGTGGATGGATCGCGGGCCCAGGGTGCGCCTTTCAAAAGGTACAAGGACGACCTCAAGATGCATCTCACAGCTTGCGGTCTTAGTTGTGCGCAGTTTGAGGCCGATGTGCTGGACAGGATCGGATGGCGTGGACTTTGTCGAACTGGAGTGGAGGATTTTGAACAGCGGAGGATGGAGGATGCGATGGAGAAGCGACGTAGGCGCAAGGCTGGCGCAGGTAACGCGGTGCAGCCACAACAAACGGCGGGAGGACAGTTCCTGTGTGACATCTGTGGCCGTGTGTGCGCTTCACGGATTGGTCTGTTCTCACACAGAAAGACTCACAGACGATGACGAGATCCGTCGAATCGACGGCTCATTCCATGATGATGTATGTATGTATGTATATACATGTATGTATGTATGTATGTATGTATGTATGTATGTATGTATGTATGTATGTATTTTATGTATGTATGTATGTATGTATGTATGTATGTATGTATGTATGTATGTATGTATGTATGTATGTATGTATGTATGTATGTATGTATGTATGTATGTATGTATGTATGTATGTATGTATGTATGTATGTATGTATGTATATATATATATGTATGTATGCATGCATGTATGTATGTATGTATGTATGTATGTATGTATGTATGTATGTATGTATGTATGTATGTACGGGTACACAGCTATACATGTGCATTGGGCCTAAAAAGCCATTCATGCATATTATGCATGAATGTACAACATGCAGGTGGCGTCATACATGCACTGACATTGTACTTCCAGTACCATAATGAACCGATCGGCGTCGCTAGAAAAAGTAGTAGGCCTACTTTTAAATTCGCAGATTTATTGTTTTTTAATTATTCGGATGCTAGCAATGAGAATATCGTTATCCAAAGATAAATATGGATAAAAATTATGTTCTTCTGAATCGGTTTTAAATGACTTCTGCGCATGTCATTGCGCACGTTGGTCTTCGTATCCACATTTTCTTAGCTGCTAACCATTTCGTTGGCGGTGATTCAAGTGCAAATTTCTCCTTAGACTTCCATTAGGAAGATGGTTTTGGCAAAATAGGTTTCAGGATATCATCCCATGGTCATCATACCCCTGGACATTATCCTCCAGTCATTATATTCACCCCTGGACAATAGAATAGAATAGAAAAGAATCGAGAAAGAACCTCCTGTCTGATGGTTGGATGTTGCTGTGAACCACAACGTCACCCATGGAGACAGAAAACAGAGATGGGTTCAAGTAGAGTAGAGTTCAATAGAATAAGATATACCAGAATATAATAGGTGCCTACATGTACATGTACATGTAGAATGGACTGGTGTGAAATAAAACAAAATAGAACGCAAAGTATAATGACTCGATTTTGTAATCGGT
>OX243825.1:29849328-29879328 GCA_945859605.1 Lumbricus rubellus
TAATGCAAAACTTCACCACAAGCATCCTAAAGGTAGTTATGATGACTATTTAAAAAAATAATTTCAGTACTGAAAAATATAAGAATTTTCATACCGTCAGTTTAAACTGACGCTAGCCACACAAGGGGTGGGGTTTTTCCCAGTCATATCCACTATGTCCTTCATTGCGTAAACATACTTTTATGTCAGATTGTGAAGCTGCATGCATGTATGTATGTATGCATGTATGTATTTATGTATGCATGCATGTATGTATGTATGTATGTATGTATGTATGTATGTATGTATGTATGTATGTATGTATGTATGTATGTATGTATGTATGTATGTATGTATGTATGTATGTATGTATGTATGTATGTATGTATGTATGTATGTATGTATGTATGTATATATGCGTAAACAAACTTCTATATGAGATTGTGAAGCTTTATGCATGTACAGGGTGGCGCAGAAAAAACCGGACTATTAGTAATTATTGCCTTAAACTATCATTAGACTGCAGAAATGACACAGAAAAATGGCATTGGTTTGGCATTTAATATAGCCTAACATTGAATGAACTGTAAAATTTCAGAGTTTTCTGAATGCGTCAGAAATTTAAGTCAAAGTGATGTCCTCCGTTTGCTGCGATAACCAATGATAATCGCTTGCGAAACTGTCCAATAGCCCGGTTGATAGTGTGCTCGCTGATTTCGTCCCAGCATGCGGTCGGAACTTCTTTCAAATGTTCAATATCTCGAATTCTCTGCCTGTAGACAAACTACTGAAGAATTCCCCAGATCGAATAGTCTACGGGATTCAAGTCCGGACTGTTCGGTGGCCAATTTTCTGGTTCAATTAAGTCTGGAACGTGAGCAGTGAGAAAAGCAACTGTTTTTCGTGAACGATGAGCAGGTACTCCATCCTGCTGGAAAGTGAAATTGTCACCAGAGTGAGATATAATGTCTGGCAGTAATCCTTGATGTACATGTAGGACGACGTCACAGTAGGCTAATATAGGAACTGTTAACTTTTGCTCCTCGTTCAACGAAAACTAATGACGATTTTCCCAGCTGCGACACGGCAACCGAAACCATGCATGATGCTATGTGAGAAGTGCTTCCGACCTTTCAGCAAGCGTTCTGAAGCAATGTCTCGTTTCACAGCTACGTTGGCGTACACTCGATAGTTTTTCTGTGTCATTTCTGTCTAATGATAGTTTTAAGGGGATAATTACTTTGATTATTCAAACGATGCAATTGCAAAAACTAATAGTCCGGTTTTTTCTGCGCCACCCTGTATGCATGCATGTATGTATGTATGTATGTATGTATGTATGTATGAATGTATGTATGTATGTATAAATATATGGTTGAATGTATGTATGCATGTATGACTTTGTATGTGTGTATATATTTACGCGTACGTATGTATGTTTGTACGTAGTACGTACGTATGTATGTACGCATGTATGTATGCATGTATGTATATGCATGTATATAATATATGTATTGTACATACATACATATATACATACCTAACTACATACATGTATACATTCATACTTACACACATACATAGCTACATACGTACGTACATACATATATACATACATGCAAATACAATTATGCATGCACACATACCGCTGCGTCCTCTTAGGTCCTCTTGATCTCTCTGTCCCCCAAGTCAGGACCGCCATGGCCCAACCCAGATCATTTGCCTGCATTGGTCCCTCACTATGGAATAGGCTTCCCCCATCATTTCGCTTTGCCATCCTCTCTGATAGTGTATCCTCGTCTTTCTCTCGTCTAAAAACTTGCCTGTTTTCTAGGGGTTGTGCGCACTGGGAGCGCTTCAGAAAGGCTCTTGCTGCGAGAAGCGCTTTATAAATGGTCAGATACAATACAATACCATACATGCATACATACATACATACATACATACATACATACATACATACATACATACATACATACATACATACATACATACATACATACATACATACATACATACATACTGGTACATACATACATGCATACATACATACATACCTACATACATACACTGAACCAGAATGTAGACATATGGGGGGTAAAGGCGGGTCGGGGGTAATGGGCCGGGGTGGGTGGGTAATGTCCTAAACCCATTAGCAGCATGCAGTTCATATTACTGTAGACTAATAATTTACTGTAAATTGCTACAGCTGGAATGTAATGAGCCAGTGTTGCTAGGTATGGGGTACATGTAATTGAAGTCGTTTGATCTTGTAGGCTTACACAACTAAGTCACAACTTATAGGCCTATGGTGCGTAATCAGCATCTCAATAAAAATTTATTTTGGTCTACGAACAGTGCTAAGTGTGGGAAAATAAGTGCCTGGATGCCCCTTACCTTCCAGGCTGTTCTGGCCAATAAGTGACAAGACGGCACTCCGATTTTCAAATAAGTGCATGGACGCCGTCCATGACCGTCCTGCCACACTTTAAGCCATATCTACGAATCTATATAGGCACTATTCTAACATTTCCCAAAGCGGTCTATATGTTTGGGATGAATAAAACGCTTTGTTTTCTTTCTGCAGCGATGGTTCATGTACAATTGTACACGTACCCTCCTGTGGCTAGCGTCAGTTTAAACTGACGGTTATATTTGGGCCTACAACGGCCTACCTCTGCAATTTAAAAAAAAAATCTGGGTGAATACGATGGTTTTGGGTATAGACAAACACGAAAATGTGAAAGAAACCATTAATGTCTGTCATGGTCTGATATGGGTTAAAACTACGCATACAAGTTAGTGTTTTGGGGAGGAAATATGCCCCTTCCTTTTGCGAATTTGGTTTTAGTTTCCACACTACAAGGGTGGCATTTTAGACTGGCATTTTTAGAGAAAATGCTCAACATTGCAGTGCTGATAGTCGTGGTTTATGACGTCAAAAATGTCCCATCCGATTGTTTAAACTTGTTAAATTTCCAATCTGTTATGGTAACATTATAGGCTGTCATCTAAAAAAATCATGATAATTTCATTGCCGAAAGACATGCTTTGAGACGTCAGTAGATGTCTCCTCTCCATTGTTTTTTTATTTTTATTTTCACATTGCAATGATAGCGTTATCGGCTCTCATCATTTCAGTGCTGAAAGGCGTGGTTTATGACTTCAAATGATTCTCCTCCCATTGTTAAAAATTGTTAAATATCCACACTGAAATGGTATAATTTTAAGCTGTCATCTCAACAAATTTCTTACAATTTAATAGCTGAAATAAATGATTTTGGAGTTTAAAAAATTCCCCCGACGTTGTTGAAATTGTTGAATTTCCCCCATTGCAGGGCTGCATTTTGCTCTGTCGTCGTAAAAAGATTGCTCATTATGGGCGAACAGTGGATAACACCCTAGAAATGTATATTCATATTTCTAAAATACTAGATCTATATTTATATAGAACAGCACATGTGCGCAAAGGAAATGCTCGCGTTCCCAACACTGTAACAACAGTAGGCTACTTTTCTGCTCTTTGGATGACAATTGACAAAGAGATGGCGGTTTTGTCCTCAAATAATTATGATTGTCTTACCATGGACAACCAGAAGAAGGCAGAACACGAGCAACAGGAATGTCTTCATCTGAAATAATTATTATAACAGTGCAAGAACATCGGTTGTTGCTATCAGTGCAAAATAGTTCATCTAATATAACCATCGCCATAACCAGAACCATAAATGTTATTAGGACGTAGAGAAACAAGCAGCCTGTTGTAGTAGAAAACAGAACAAGGGGTCAAAGAATTACGGCCCTAAGGAATTAAATTTTTTTGCAGAGTTGGTAATAACACAAGTTGCAATAAAGCACATTATTCTAGTTAACTAAGTTTAATAAATGTTAATACACTATGCAATCTAAGTAATAGGATAAGACTGGAGTTTAATATTAAAGAGTGAGGGAGCAGTTCAATTACGTAAGGGGAGGGGTATATTTTTACAAGTGTGGGGGTCCAACGCATTTGAATGAACATCCTCGCATCAGAGCGTAGCCTATACAACCTTTTTCTAGTGGCGGAGCCTTTCTCCAACTACGCATTTGCTCGAGGAATGTACGCTACTTGAACTTCTTGTGCAGTCTATCACATTACAGATACATGCCTTAAAACTTTAAAAGTGTAGGCCCAGTGCACAAAACACTGTCATAGAACAACTGCATTTCTGTTCAATTTCGCCAACAGAACAGTAGTGGTCATATTATTTTGGACACGGCTAAAAAACAGTTATTTTTACATTTCGCACTTATTTTATGCAATCAAAGGACTTAGAACATCATGTGGCATGGCATGGCATGGCAAGGTATGGCATGGCAAGGCATGGCATGGCAAAGCATGGCATGGCAAAGCATGGTATGGTATGGCATTGCATGGCATGGCAAGGCATGGCATGGCATGGCATGGCAAGGCATGGCATGGCGTGGCACGGTCTGGCATGGCAAGGCATGGTACCGTATGGCATAGCATGGAAAGGCATGGCATGGCAAGCATGGCAGGGCATGGCATGGCAGGGCAGGGCAATGCCGGGCCATGCATACCATGTTATGGCATGGCGTGGCTTGCATGGCGATGCATGGCATGGCAAGGCATGGCATGGCATGATTGCATTACTATCTACTCCATTGCTATTGAATCGATTGCTAGAAATGAATCAAATTTTTTAGTCATTGAGACATATTTAAAAAATAATGACATCTTTAATCTACTGTACGTCTCAAATCCAGCCTTTTCTCTCTGGGTCGCTGATACTGGAATCGATTCTGACAGACTTCTGCTGACAAAAGCGCTTAGTAATTATTGGTCAAATAAAGTCTCGCATATTTTGACTCGGTGAAGCATGGGAAACTTTGGAGAGTGCTAAAAGAAATGGGAGTGGACAGCCAAGTTGTGAAGGTGTTCAAAAGCCTGTACGACAACCAGCAGGCAGCGGTCCGCATAGACAAGGAAACCACAGAATGGTTTAGGATTGGGAAGGGGGTGAGGCAGGGCTGCCTGATATCACCATTGTCATTCAACGGGTACTCAGAGAAGGTGATGAGAGAGTCTGCGGATTTGCTTAGCTGGATCGGAGTAACGGTAAGCGGACGGACAATAAACAACTTGAGATGCGCGGACGATATCGTACTCGTCGCTACATCAAAGGAAGCGCTCCAGCAACTAATGGACAGAGTGAATGAAACATCTAAGAAATATGGGCTGGAAATGAATATCAAGAAAACAAAAGTCATGGTAGTAAGCAGAAATCGAGAGAAGACAGTGATCACATGTAATGGAGGAACCTTGGAGCAGGTGGAGTCGTTCCGATACCTAGGAGCCATAGTGGAGGAGAGTGGAGATGGAGGCAGGGAAATAAGAGCAAGACTGGGGATAGCGCGAACAGCCATGGGGTCTTTGACTGCGCTGTGGAAGGATAGAGCAATTGGAAGAGGGTTGAAGCTAAGGCTTAATAATTTATGGGGTCATTGGTGTGGCCAGTGGCGCTGTATAGCTGTGAAACTTGGACGCAAAGGGTGGAAGACAAAAGGAGAATATCAGCATTTGAGATGACAACATATAGAAAGATGCTGAGAGTCAGCTGGAGGGAATTTAGAACAAATGAATCTATACTGGAAGAGATACAACCGGAACGGCGCCTGCTGGAGGTGGTGAGAGCAAGGAAGCTGAACTACTTCGGACATATGATCCGAGCAGACAAGCTGCCGGTGTCGCGAAAAGGATTATCCTCCCAGAAAGCTATCCGGGGGGATGAATTAGTCTATCCCCCCGGATGGAATTAACCGGTCTAGACTATCCGGGGGGATAAACCATTCTATCCCATTTTTTGAAAAATGCGTATAATTGAAATATTTATTCTCTAATCAAAATTTAAAGTGACTCTAATTGTTTTAAGTGTCCTAAGCAATGTTCAGAGAAAGGCAACTCGAAATTATTTAGTGACTCTAAGTGTTTTTAAGTGTTTCAAAAGTTTTAAGTGCTCTAAAACCACAGCAAAAAATATTAAAATAAGAAAATAAACATACCCGTTAGTGTCATTGGTCAAAACAAAGCAGATGAAAATTAATTTGCAAAAAATAAATTCACGCGGAAGTGGCTTTTTGACTTTTCCTCTTTGGGGGGGATACGATTAATACGGGGGATACTCTATTTCGTGACACCGGCATTCATATGTCAGGGCTATGTGGATGTAAAAAGGGCCCGAGGAAGGCCGAGAAGAAGATGGATGGATGACGTGGAGGAGTGGACGGGGATGGCGATGGTGGACTGCGTGAGGACCGCGAGGAACAGAGAGCAATGGAGGAGGATGACGTCGTCGACTCTGATCCCCGATCCGCAGCAATGAGGATGGGCACGACGACGACGACGATATATACAATACAATACAAAACTGACGCCAAGACGATAAAAGATCAAGCAATCAGGCATCTTCTGTTCCAAATTAAAGGGAACAATTTCAACATTTTCAGCAGGAAGAAGAAGCACTGAAAAATTCTAGGCCTACTATTATTTCGGCAAACACTTTCTCATCGATGTAGTCGAACGATAATAATAATAATTACCGTGAAAAAATGATTCAGTCGTTCGGATCTTCTGGTGTAGTCAACGACAATTCTTCACCAATATTCGAACACAGAAGGGAGGGCGGTATATATGGCGAGGTTTTGAGTGACGTACATTTAGGCTTGTACCAGCTGTTGCTCAGGCGATTGGTGACTTTTGAGGCGAGGCATTGTGTTTAAATAAATCATAAAATAATTATGACTTTTAATATAATATATTAAAAGTCATAATTATTTCATTATTGCTAATCAATCATTGCTGCATACAGGCAAATTTGATTTGCACAAAAGAGACACACACGTTTAAACACCCTCGCTCACTTCCGCGTTAAAATCGATCGCACGCCTTCAGTGAATTATTGTTCTCAGAGATAGGGGTGGGGGTCATCCACTTTATATCCGTCTTCAACACTAGATGCTCAGAACTTTATTAATGCTCATTCATCACGCATCACACGCTAGAGCCAAAACAAGAATTGTCAAGCATTCAGAAATTTTGTCGAGCTACATACAAAATCGATATGTCTTTTTTGATAGCCTACATACAATTTAACTGAAATGAAATCAGAATTTGTATGAAGGAGAAGTTTACGATGACATAGCAGGAAATGAAGGAAAAGGAGAACGTGAAAGGGATGGGAGGAGGAGGAGGAGGAGGACAAAGAGGAGAAAAAGAAGAGGAGGAAGATGAAGAAGACGAGAAAGAATTCTGTTTGAAAATCAATATTGAAGATGTGCGCCGCTCTGCGCTACGGTTTTATCAAATCGATATCAATGCTTGAAACGACCTGTTGGCTATTCATTCATTAATTTCAGACACTTAAATAGCGCATCTTCAAGAGTAGGTTGTCTATTCAGAAGCGCTCCCTGCCCAGCCACGACTAAAGAGAACAGTCTAAACAGTAGGCCTAGGTCAGAAAGTATACAGTCTCAATGGCTCTTGGTATTGGTCGTAGTTTCCCATTGTGTCTATTCCGTCAGAGTCTTCCGTCTTCTGTAGTGCTTAGTCCCCCTACTGACTGTTTTATTGTTCCAGTTCTGGATCCAATTGTAGCGTTTAGCGTTCCTGATAGTAACTGTTCTTATCCTGGATACGTGTGGGTTTCCCTTGAAGGCGTTCCCTATGCCTCAGTATACATGTAGGTTCTGATTCATAATCAGAATTCGATCCCTAAACCTTCACATGTAAACAAAGGCCACGCTCTTCTTTCCAGGTACCAGACGGCGAGTAAGAAAGAAGGGTCGGTTGTCCACGGTCGCTGAGTAAGCAACGGGCCCTACTAAATGCGAAGAACCAGGGTTCTTGTCATTCACTACAAAAGACTTTAGTCTTACATCTTCAAGAGCGACTACGGTTAGGGTTACATTATGGTGTTAACTCCAATGCATAAAGCAACTGAGTTAACACAATTGCACTCTAAGCGGACGATATTTGTGCAATTATAGGCAATGCATAGATTCTTGCCGACTGCGTCTGAGTCTGTGGCTGTTAGATGCTGATGCATTGGATTATGATCACTAGAAAGAAGAAATCGCGCGCGAGAGACAGTGAGTGATATAGATAGACACAGAGAGAGACAGAGTTAGAGAAACACACAGAGATAGATAGAGGGACATATATATATATATATATATATACAGTGATACAATCAGAGGGAGACACTGTCAGAAGTGTCAGAGTGAGAGCGATACTAAATATGCCACAACAGAGACAGAGAGACAGAGACAGGGACAGAGGAGAGGCAATTGCAAAATGCGAAATAGTCACGTTCTCTACTGAACCGATTTACCTCGTTCTACTTGTCCGCTTCTCGTTCGCAGCACCGCAAACATCAATCCTCCTGGGTGTTAAACTAGCAAATCTTGGACAAGAATTGGATAGGTTGTCCTGAAGGCATTATTGTTTTTGAAACCGAGGACCTACATGTATGCGTCGACCTAGATTTGCAATGATCGCTAAACTCGATGCCCTCATGATCCGTCGACTTCCACAGGCTAACTTTCTATTGGTAATAGGTTTAATGGCTGTACCTGGTTTGTTGGCATCATTAGTGATGCAACGGCCGCAAACTCTTGCATGCAAACCCAGAAAAATAAATTTTACTGAAACCAACCCATGAAACACAAAATGGCTAGCGATCATAATCAATAAGGAACAACTGGTAAGACCCCAGAGCAGTCAAACTGTTCACTACATAGCACAGGGAGACAGAGCAGGGGCGTTTTCCCCGAGGGGTGTTTTGCACCACCACCAACTTTGCTCTTGTGAGCAGACTTGCAGACAGAGGTACATGTATAGTCACAACCACTATCTGGTGCAAGATTACGGCCATGACTTATAGGCTACATGCAGAAACTCGCTCAGTTCCCTTAAACAGAAGCAGCCTTTCCTTGCTCAGTCCTTGCACGAACAACGCTCTTCTCGAATAATTAATTTATCGATTTTTCCAACAGATTGCATCGATTTAATTTTGAATATTTCTCTGGCCGAGGCTACAAATAGGCTATTACAGCCCACCATCCCTGTTAAAACCATTCTCTGCGGATACCATTCGGAATTTCGCATCATAACAAATGAATCGTGTAATAATGATACTATATAATCAAAAACATTTTAATGAAAGTTAGAAGTCTTATGCTAGGTGCTTTATCTCAGAGCAATGCCAGCTGGGGGAAATGAGTGTAGGACATTAGCCCCCCCGGACAAAAGTCCCCCCGGACAAAAGCCCTCTCCGGACATTAGCCCTCCCGGACAAAAGCCCCCGATTTTGGGTAGGACATTAACCCCCCGGGGGGGGCTGATGTCCGGGGGCTTATGTCCGGGGGGATTTTGTCCGGGGCGGGCTAATGTCCGTTCCCCGGGGAAAATACACCCAAACATTTACTGAATGGCTGACCAACTGATTGACCGACTCACTGGATCAGTCGCAATCACACAGTAATGAGACTCAATGAATACCATAACTGTATCACTGAACGATATATCTAGTCGCCCACTTACTCGCCCTTCTAAACCCATGTATTCGCTAACTGAAAAATAAAAGTCAAACTCACACACTCACTTGAATAATAATTAATTTTACTCACCGTCTGGATATAACCGCTGGTATTATACTTTATTGTGCTGTATTGTATCTGATCATTTTATAGCACTTCTCGATACAAGAGCCTTTCAGAAGCTCCCAGAGAGTGCAACTCTGAGACGAGGGAAAGATTACAAAACACTAGGCCTAACAGAGAGAATGACAGAGCGAACTGATGGGGAAGATACGCCGTAGCGGTCCTGGCGCGGGAACAAGGATGCCAAGCCTATTAGAAGACCTAAGAGGATGCAGCGAAGTAGAGGAGAGGAACGAAGTATAATAAGATCACAAAGCTATAGGCTATCGAGGCAAGACAAGATTGAGATTTGAGGACCAAAATAATAACTTTGAATTGAATGCGGACTGAGAGTAGAAGAGATCATTGAAGTTGTTCAGCTACATCGTCGGTCGAGAATTATAAGGCTCTATGTCCACTTTTTGAAAAATTTTAGTTTTTGGTACCATGACGTAGATCTTGTTCAGGGCTATAATGTCATGTAAGAATCTAAGCTTCATCTTCAATATTAAAAGAGATATTTAGAAAATTAAAAGGCTCTATGTCCAGTGTTTTCATCTTTTTGAGAATTATAAGGCTCTATGTCCCATGTTTTCATCTTTTTGAGAATTATAAGGCTCTATGTCCCATGTTTTCATCTTTTTGAGAATTATAAGGCTCCCATGTTTTCATCTTTTTGAGAATTATAAGGCTCTCTGTCCAATAGCAAATACGAACGCTGCATTCAAGTCAAACCAAAATTATGTGCATTGAGTATTATAAGGCTATATGTCCATTTTTGGCGTGGGGCATTCTTTAAAAAAATTAATTAAAATGTTTTCACGTTTTATTCACATCTTTTTGCGATGTACAATGTTACTTCATTGACAAATGAACAAAAGCCCCCAGTTACATTTTTAATATTTTCATTCTTGTTTGTGTGCCTGATTGTTGAACTTTCAAATTGGAATATCTCGGAATAGTACATTTTGGACATAGAGCCTTATAATTCTCAACCGACGACATGTATGCATGTAGAATTGTGAGAGAATCTGGCAATGAGTAAGCTTATTATAGCAGTAGCTAGTTTGATTAAGACACAATTTTACGAATTAATCAATGTCAAATAACACACATGTAAGTTTAGCTGATATTTTGAATGCTTCATATAATTTTTTGTTTTAATTTTAAACACCGGAATTCAAGAATAATGCGTAACTTATAAAATTAGGCTAATCTAAATTTAATCATGAACATGAATTCACAGTTTTCTGAATATCAAATTTTAAATATTTTGAACACGTGTTTCTGGCGAATAGATCTACATCGTCCATGGTTTTCCATTCTGAACGAAACCAAAAGAAACATTTTAGCCTAATTATTATGAAAGTCGATAGTTTTCATATAATTTTCATTTAGAATTTACTGCATCGTCAAGAAAGGCGAACTCTAAAGTATCAGCTGCGTTCCAGACAGACTGGTGGAACGAGTTGCAACCTGAGGAAACCCACAAAAAGCGAGTTACAGTAATCCACACGAGAGCAGATGAATGCATGCACATTATTGTGGTGAATATGGAGAGGGAGACGAATCGTCTGATGGCTCTCAGTCGTCTCAGATGAGTGATTTGAATTTGAATTATGCTCAGAGAAAGTATGAGTGATGAGTGATGAGCCGAGTGTGATGCCTAAATCTCGAACAGTGGACGTAAAAGTATGAAAGACAGTGCAATGCAGACATTTTAGCCAGATAATACATTGCGATAATTTCCTATGCTCAAATCAAACTCATAGAATGCTCCTACATTTTAAAAGCTAGAATATAGCCTACTTACAATAAATGTCTCACGCAGGAACTTCATCCTATAAGCCAAAAATGGTCGATGAATGTTTATTTATTAATTTAGAATGATGTAAGAGGGTGAGAACTAAAGAAAGCAGATAAATAATATAATTGTGCACTTTGACAAAATGTTGGGTGTTTTGCACAACCAAGTTGTGCGATGATTTTGCGTTCTGCGTTCTATTAAACCTAACGTAGTTGGCTGAACATAAAATGTAAAGCGCTGGGTTCAAGTCTTGAAAACTTTACAGTTTTCAAGATTTGAACCCAGCGCATAACATAGGCTACAGGAAAACTGGCGATGAGCCTAGCAGCAGGTAGTTTGATTAAGACGTAATTTTGCGAATCAAGGTATGACAAATAGCAAGACTGATAATTATGTTAAATGCTTCATTTATTTGTTTTATTTTTAAACACTGCAATTCAATACTAATATGTAGCTTATAAATGTAATTTCTTTTTTATCATGAAAATTATTTTAGAGTTTTTCTGAATATCAAATTTCATATTATGTTGACATCGAGTTTCTGGCGAATGGCTGCGACGATGTTTCTTCCTGAAACAAACCAACAGAAGCTATTTCGTAGGCCTATATGGCAGGATCAATAATATCCATAATTAGGCCTATATCGAATTGCATCCAATAAAATTTAGATATCTGTAATATGTAAATTCGGCCATTTGACAACTCTGTTAGATACATTTAACATGTTATAATTGGATCAAATGTTTAAATGCCTCTAGAACTTATACACATCAGCGAAACAAAAAAGCCAATTTTAAGAAATATGGGTGCCTTGAGAACTCCAAGATACTTCATTTATGTCATAACATTCTGCACGTGTTATTTTTTGATCGCATAGACTTTTTATCGGGACTCCATAAACATTTTAAAGACAAAATATTTTGCTTCATATGAATTGGCACATACGTATTATTATATGAACAAGCTACATAACATTCATAGATACGAAAATACATGTAAAATACATGAAGAGAATCATTTCATCCACTCATCCAGGTGTATTTGCATGCAAGCGCACATACATGTAGACACATTCATACCGAATCAAACTCACACGAATACAATCATGCATAAATGCATACAACCGCAATGCTCAACATGTTTGCAAACAACATCATGTCGGCATAAATATGATTGCAAGTATAGACATACATTGTTTATCTCCCAGCACTCAGGCAAACTTTGAGACCATGTGAACCGCTTTCACCTAAACGAAAACGAGAGATGCAAAGTGATACACACTGAACAACCCCACACCAAAATAGTCATCATCATCATAATCAAAATCATCATCATCATCATCATCGTCGTAGTCGTCATTATAACCAGCATCATCATCACAAGCATCATCAGCGTCGTCATCATCATCATCATCATCATCATCATCATCACCATCACCGTCATCACCATCATCACCATCACCATCATCGTCATCGTCATCGTCATCATCATCATCATCATCATCATCATCATCATCATCATCATCATCATCGCCATCACCATCACCGTCACCGTCACCGTCATCGTCATCGTCATCACCATCATCATCATCATCATCGTAATCATCAACATCATCATCATCATCATCATCATCATCATCGTCGTCGTCGTCGTCGTCATCGTCGTCATCATCGTCGTCGTCATCGTCATCTTCCTCGCCATCATCATTCTCATCTTCATCGTCACCATTGCTGTCGCCGTCGCCGTACCGTTACCATCACCATTACCATCATCATCGTCATCATCGTCGTCGTCGTGATCTTCATCATTATCATCATCACCACCCAGTGGCGGCGCCAGGATTTCAGGTTTGGGGGGGCTGAAGCCCTAAGCCCAATTAGAACATTTTTATGAATCGCCGAAGGCGCGAAGCTGCGAGTGCCGAAGGCCCGAAGTCCATACCGACTAGGGGGTCTGGAGGAGCGTCGTAAGGTTCCTCAGCGGGGTCTGGGGCGGAGCCCCAGCCGCCAACGCATTTTTAGCTCTGTTGACCTCAATTTGAGCCCTTTTAAGGCTATTTTTGCCAGCTATTTATGAATGATAAAAATCCTGAAAACTTAAACAAGAAGTCGTTTTGCAGAGTCGCAGACTAGCTACCAGTATAAGAATGTCACAATTTTATTGTAAAAGAACTGGGTTTAGTCTTTACTATAATCACAGAAGTTAAAAGTTTAGGCCTACAGCCTAACCGGTTCATGGGCGCCGAGTTGACCCGAAAAGTGTGAGTGCCCAAAGAATGCGCAAAAAATCCGCGCGTGAGCGCGGGGACAAATTTTCACCCTCTTTTATAGAAGACTTATTGAATTTACGTCTGTTCATAGGCAGCGACTAGGTCCTCGTTTTAGGGGACAAATTCGCCGCCTAAGGACGATCGCCGAGGCTCTCAGCGCCGAGCAGGGTAGAGGTTTAGAGGAGAGGAAGTGCTACTCCCAATGTTCGATTTTTTTATTGCCACACTGCGATTCTTAGGCTCTCATTTTGACGAAATTGATCATCATGATGCATAGTCGTGGTTAATACTTGAAAAGCATCCTTGCCATTGTTTTTAAAAAATCCACACAGTGACATTTTAAGACGTTATCTCATCAAAATTTCTTATTATTTCATTGCTTAAAGACATGATTTTAAGATTTCAGTAAATGTGCTTCCCATGCAATTGTTAAAAAAGTTGATAACTCTTTGGATCGACATGTACATTTCTTTGAATCCACACAGAATAAAAGTACATTCTTCGTTAGCATGGGCATCTTGGAGCACTCTCCCCTAATATAATTAGGTCAACAGACTCAACTTTGTACAAGAAATCAAACAATTAATCTGTTTACGTTAGCCACTATATAGTGAGCCAATATTAATACTGTGAAAATTAGTTTTTCGTAGGCTATGAGCTCAGTCTTTCAAAAAGTTTTGACAATTTAGTAAAGGCTTATTTTGTGATACTGGGAGTTGACTCTCGAGCAGTGCACGTGAGGAGCATTATTGAGCACGTAGGCCCTACAATAAAAAGAATCACTGTAATTAAAATCGTCGCCTTCGTCCGTAATATAACAAAATGACGGAAGTGGATTGAATAAGCAGGAGTTGGGTGTTTCCTCGTATTCGCTGATCGGCTGAAGACCAATGGAGTTCAGACTATACCGCATGGGGTAAAACTGAAATAATAGTAAGGTAGACTAGCTGAGATTTTTAAATTTTATACAACACGGAATGATTTTATAGATAAGCAATGCCAACAGATAAATACTCTCTTAAAAAGCACATCTTGCCGATTTCTGGTGGTGCCCATGCATAGGCGGTCATCGCATGGCCAATTTCTGGCGGTGCTGAGCACTCACGGGCCTCGCAGAGTCGGCGCCCATTAGTTACAAGTTTATAAGTATACTATCATAGTGGGTAGGCCTACTATATAGAAAAACCCTAGGAACATGTCACATGTAGGGGATTTTACGGGTACAACCAGTGGCGCCGCCAGGACTTCAGGTTTGTGGGCTGAAACGGTGAACCCCAAGCCCTTCCTCCTAGAAAGTAGCAAGTAGACTATTTTCCTTAAGGGCGGTAATTTTGCATGCGCTGGAGACCCGAAGCTGCGAGTGCCGAATGCACGAAGCTCATACCGACTAGGGGGTCTGGGGGAGCGTTGTAAGCTCCCCCAGCGGGGTTTGGGGCGGAGCCCCAGAAACCAGCGCGTTTTTCGCTGTTGACATCGACAGGAGCACGTTTCAGGCTCTAAAGTCATGAACAAATTTTGAATTTCCACAATGCAATAATAGCATTTTGGGCTGTCATTTTTACTAAACATCTCATCATTTCAATGCTGAAAGTTGTGGATTATGACTTTAAAAGTGTCCACTTATAGGCCATTGTTTCAATTTTTTGGATATCAGGACTTTAATGGCAACATTTTAAGTTGTCATCTCAACAAATTTCTCATAGCCTAATTATTTCATTGCTGAAAGAAATGGTTTATGAGCTCAATAATGTTCCTCCATGTTGTATAAATAAGCGAACTCCACACTGCAAGGGTATACCATTTTTGCTGTCGTCCTAGCAAAATTGTTCATGATGGATAAACAGTAGATAACACTCTAGAAATTTATAATGACATTTTTGAGATATTTTTGAAATATTGGGGGAGCAGCATCTCCGTCCACAATCACAAACTCGGGTTCTCGTGGACCGTCCTCTGACCCCCAAGTCTCCGCCCATTACTGCTGGTGCTAAATGAACACCTCATTTCCCAATGTATAGTTGTTTAGGACTACCGGCGTAGCCCCTCAAGAGGCCGGCGGGCCGGACATGGTGCACATAACCTCATCACGGTCTGCGGCGCATTCTATTAGCATAAGCATCGACGCGCTATTGTAGCGAAATTCAAAATTGCTGTGAATGCTGTCCTTGTGAATCTCAATCCCTTCCTCCGCCAACCCGGACTCAACACCCTTCTCCCGCCAGTCTGGACTCACACCGGGCCAAACCTCAGCCCCCTTCCTCCGACAGCCCGGACTCACACCGGGTCGAATTTCAGCCCCTTCCTCCACCAGCCCGGACTCACACCGGTCCGGACCTCAGTCCCCTTGCTTCCCGCGCAGACCTCAGTCCCCTTTCCCCCCCCCCCCATCGCCTCGGACCTCCAGCCCCCTTCCCCCGCTAGCCCGGGCTCAGACTGGTCCGGATCTCAGCCCCTTCTCCCGCCAGTTCAAACCCTCCAGTCCTCTTCCCTCTTCCAGACCCGTCCGGACCTCAGACCGGTCGGTACCTCAACCCTCTGCCCCGCTATCACGGATCTCTGCTCTTTCCCCCGCCAGACCGGTTCGGACCTCAGACCAGCCCGGACCTCAGCCCTCTGTTCCTTGCAGCTCCATTTGGGTATAAATAAGAGGACTGTGTGCATGCTAAATTGCTAATATTGAGTCGCAGAGAGAGTCGATGTCCGGGAGTCGAGCTCAATCGCAATTGATGTCTCACATGAGTGTCGATGTATGACCGTCCGCCGTAGTTAAGGTCCGAAAAAAAGATAATAATAATAACTTTTAAGCCGTCACATGGACATTCATTTCTTTTTGCTTTGGGATGAGGCTGTCACATTTAGGGGCTTAGCCCCCTAACCCCTCCCCTGGTGCCGCCAACGGCATAAGCATCTGCATTATGATAATATAGTTGATTTCGTTGCCGTTGGTCATTGTCTAGTTTCCTTATTACGAAGTAAGCCGTTTTAGACATTTTCAGCTTTTTGTTTTGGGGGGGGCTGAGCCACGTTTAGGGGGGGCTTAGCCCCCCTTAGCCCCCCTCCCTAGCGCCACCACTGTCACCACCACCACCATCTCAACCTTATCCTTATTATCGTCTTTTTCATTCTCATCTTTTTTATCATCGGAATCATTAATAGAATGACAAAAGCCATTTTGAGGCAAATGTAAATACTCACAATTAGATCTACAATTCTCTCGACTGACAGGACTTTTCACAGTGCTGCAACCGTCGGTGCATCCTTTGTATGCCTCATAGCATAGTGGCGCCTTTTCTGCACCATTCGAAGTCCACCAACTGCGTACTACAACGAGACACGATGAAGATTATAATAATATTATTATAGAACGGTTGAAATCGTCATTCAGTACACGACTTGAGTTTAAGTACTCACTCCAAGCAACAAATTCGTTTGCTTCATCCATCAAGTAAAGTATTCCCACATTGGATAATAATATTGATCGTCAAGTCCTCTCCCAAATATACTGCCCTGAAAAGCCAAAACACAGTAACTCGGAAAACCAATATTTTGTGTAAACTTGATTTGAAAGTTTATTTGAAAAATCTCGGAGTTTATCTGTTCAATCCAAACAAAATTTACACCATAAATGAAGTAAATTGTGTTTTATTTTATGGTAACGATTAAATATTTTTAATTATATTATTTTTCCACCAAAATCGTCAAAATCGTTTGTACTGCGTTTTGGCTTGACAACTCTATATATGCAGCGCAAAGCGTTGATTACGGTTACTCTTTATATCTAGCCTACAACTGTCTTTGCATTAAATTAATTTGAATAACAGCTTCAACTTCAACAACAATATTTTTTTTAAACTATAGTAAAAAATAATTATTATTTAAAGCGATTTTACACAAACTTTGCTTGCTAATAAGATTTTGTTATAGAGGAGGGCCCATTATTGGATGCAGATTTTGATCTATTTAGCCTACGTTACCTACCTGAATATTAAATTGTTCAACTGACATTAATTTGGTCTGGATATTTTTGAAAAGATGACTGAAAACATGGTGCGAACTGCGTATAGGGCCTTCACGAATATAAGGTAATCTTTCACTTTAGCGTCCGAAATTAATTCAAGATAGCATCCGATGTTATATACTCCGGATTTACAGCGTTTTATCGTTTAAAATTAATGCCGCGTTCACTGACGGATGTTTGCAGAAACTTACTTAAATGGAAGCCGGATTAATGAAAATATTCATGCCAAATTTGAGCTGGATTGATGAAAAATCATTGTTATCTAATTAGAAGTTTGGATGGCAACTACTGAACGACGCGATTGACATTAATAGGTAAAATTCTATGACGACGCGGTAGCAATTCTATAACGACGCGGTAGCAAGTAAACATCATGTCGGCAAAAGATCCGCGCATAATAGAGCCCATAAATCCAACTTCTAGTTTGCCGAGAATTCTTTTAATCGATCCAGCTTCTGTTTAGGCAAGAATTTGTTCGATAAATTTCGCTTCTATGTCGTCCGCAAATATTTTTATTCAATTTGTCATTAAAAATTATTGTTCATCAATCCAGCTTCAATTTCAGCAGAATGACTGCACTAACCCTAAAACTAACCCTAACCGACCCTCACGACGCCTAACCTGAGCCCTAACCGACCCTCACGCGTAAAATCCATGATGTTTACTTGCTACCGCGTCGTTATAGAATTGCTACCGCGTCGTCATAGAATTTAACCCATTAATATTTTCGGACGCTAAAGTGAAACGATCAGTTAAACCTGGAATGTATACTATCGGATGCTACCATTGAAACCATTTAAATAATTTCGGACGCTAAAGTGAAGGATTACCGCCTTCCGTCCATCTGTGTATTATTCACACACGCGCAGCATTATTAGCAGGCCTAATAGCAACATCTTGCAAATATAGGAAATATTCGCTGAGATATAAAAATAGACATGCCCTAATTATAATTAACAACTGATTTCCAATGACAGACATGCGATTGTAACAATCAAAAATATTATAACAATTATAAGGCCTGTAACTTACGGAGAATGATTAAACAATTGAAACTTGAGAAATGAATATTAAACCAAATAATATTAGATCACTTCGTGCTGATAATTTAATTTCACGCGTCTTGTAAACATAACCGGAAATAGAATACAGAAAGTTCACCTAAACACAGTAATTTATATAGCGCCTATGCTAAGCCAAAACGCAATACTGTGTTTTGGCTTGACATTCGATTGTAAGCGCGGCAGATTCTGTCGTTATAAACACAGTGCTGTGTTTTGGCTTGATTTCCAATGAAAAATATCCGACTTACTGTGTTTTGGCAACATAATATCTCGGAAACCAGTGAAAATAAAGCTCTGACATTTACAGGACATGAAGATAGTAACATCTTAAGCGTAAAAATGCAATAAAATGAAAAACGATTTTTTTCGAGTTACTGTGTTTTGGCTTTTCAGGGCAGTATAGGCCTACCATATTTTTCTTGTTCTGTGACCTCTACATCCACACCTCATCATCAGTGTCTCAGTCGCGCCTGCGTAGTGGGACAGGTAGACTTAGGTAGTGCTCTATAAGATGAGCTTGCTCGTTCTACCATGAGACAAAGTCGTGCTTCTGCTGTGGCTGGTCCCTCGCTCGCTGTGCATCGAAAAACCTTCCGCGCGAGACTCGCCTGCTCTCAATATAATAGCATTTATGACTCTCTGACAATTTTGTAAACAGTTGAAACTACTCTCTTTATTCGTGACTAGTTGAATTGAGGAATTCCTATGAAAAAATTATAAATGCAACAATGGGTTATTGCAATGTAATGTAAATTTTCGAGAATTTCTCAGCGCCTACAAAAGCCACGTCAGGGAAACCAGCTTATTCACCGACGCTAAGTTGGATCTAAGCAACATTTCTTAAGAATTGTGTTGGGAACATATTTATATAAAACAGCGCTTGATGGACATGCTCGCGTTGGACATACTCGCGTACCCAACACAATTCTTAAGTAGTGTTCTTGAAATGAAAATTATTCACAGTGATTATGACGTTTTTCTGATCATTGTGTTTCGATGTTGATTGTCTTACCATGGACAACCAGAAGAAGGCAGAAGACGAGCATCAGGAATGTCTTCATCTGAAACCATAGATGTAAAACAGTGCAAGAACATCGGTTGTAACTGTCATTGCATAAAAAGTGTTATGTGTAAGTTTAGGCCTACTTATAATAATTTGTATGCGGACTTGTTTCAGCGCCCCTTTAAGCTCGCTACTCAGAGGCGCTCCAGACTGCAGAGCGGACACTGCATCGGAGTTTCACGCCGAAGCGCTGAGCAATTGCGAGTGAAGGACTTGCCCAAGGTCCCTGCGCGGCATCTTCTGCGTCGGAATCTTCCGATTTCAATGCAACGACGCCACCACTACACCACCGCGTCCCACAAACAATGTAATAACTACGAATCAAACAAGTTTTCGATTGCATTTGAAATTAATGCAAATTCTGAACTGCATTGCTTTAAACAATATTGATCCAATAATGGAATCGATTGCTGCAAAAAGAAATCAGCTGCTTTTGCTCATTGCGTCATTTTAAAAACTATCGTCGAACCTACTCGTCTCAGCTCCAGTCTTTTCTCTCATGATCGCTCATTATACATGAATCGATTCTGACATGCTTCTGCTGAGAAAAGCGCTCAGTAAGTGGTCAATTAAAGTGTCATACCATACATGCCATAGGCTACGATGCAATACAACAACGATATCCAGCTGATGAAAAACAATCAGTTCTGGCTAAGATCAAGCAATCAGGCATCTTCATTTTCCTCCCGTCTCAAATTAAAGGGCACATTTTCAGCAGGCTGAAAAATTACTCAAACAATTCTAACAAAATATTATAACGGTAAAAACTTTACCGTGAAAAATTATTCAGTCAAACTTCTTCAAGTCAACGATTCTTCACCATTATATTCCAGCATACCAGGTGTAAAAGTTTCAAATTACCCCCTCCTAAACATTATCCCCGGTAACTTGAAACCGGTGTCAGATTACCCCCTGAAAACTAGATTTGCATCAATCATCGCATTTATTGCACTAAAAAATCAGAAAATCATCCCGCTTCTTATTTTGGTGTGAAGATTTTCATCCGTCATCCCACTTCGTGGTGTGTTATCAATATTTTAATCAAAAAAAATAATAGCCTCGAAGCCATTTCTCGATGTAACTTCAGCGGCGATTTAGTAGGCTATTTTAGTTACAGATGTACCGGTGTAAAGGTTTCAAATTACCCCCTCCTAAACATTACCCTCAAATCCAGCCTTTTAATGTTTAGCCTCGGGGTCGCCGATACTGAGATCGATTCTGACAGACTTCGGCTGAGGAAACGCTTAGTAATTGGTCAAATAAAATGTCGTATATGGTCTATAATTATACAGGGGATACAATACAAAACCGACGCCAAGTCTATGAAAGATCAAGCAATCAGGCATCTTCTGTCTCAAATTAATAGGAACATTTTCAACATTTTCAGCAGGAAGAACAAGCACTGAAAGCATTCTACCACAAGGCTATTGCGGCAACCACTTTCACATCGATGTAGTTACGAACTTACCGTGAAAAAATGATTCGGTCGTTCGGATCTTCTGGTGTAGTCAGCAACAATTCTTCACCAACACTCCAACACAAAAGGCAAGCGGTATATATGTATAATATTTATGGCGAAGTTTTGAGTGACGTACATGTAGTTCCAGCTGTTGCTAGGCGATTGGTGACTTTTGAGGCGACGCATTGTGTTTAAATCATAAAATATGACTTAATAGGCCTATATTGCTATAACCAATCATCGCTGCATACAGACAATTTTGATATTCACAAAAGAGACGCACATGTATGTTTAAACACCCCCGCTCACATCCTCGTTAAAATCGATCGCACGTTTTCAATGGATTATTCTCAGAGGTAGGGTTGGGGGGTCATCCACTTTATTTCCGTCTTCAACACCAGATGCTTAGAATTTCATTAATATCTCTGCCCGATGCCCATTCATCAAGCATCGCACGCTAAAGCCAAAACACAAGGATTGGCAAGCATTCAGAAATTTTGTCGAGCTGCATAGAAATCTGATATGTCTCGTTTTTGATAGGCTACATACAATTTAACTGAAATGAAATCAGAATTTGTAAGAAGGAGAATTTTAAGACGACAAAGCAGGAAACTAATTAAAAGGAGAACGTGAAAGGGATGGGAGGAGGAGGAGGACGAAGAGGAGAAAAAGAAGAGGAGGAAGATGAAGAAGACGAGAAATAATTCTGTTTGAAAATCAATATTGAAGTTGTGCGCCATTATATTAAATCGATATCAATGTTTGAAAAGACCTTTTGGCCATTCATTCATTCATTCATTCATTCATTCATTCATTCATTCATTCATTCATTCATTCATTCATTCATTTAATACATTCATTCATTCATTCATTCATTCACTCATTCATTCATTCATTCACTCATTCATTCATTCATTCACTCATTCATTCATTCATTCATTCACTCATTCATTCATTCATTCACTCATTCATTCATTCATTCACTCATTCATTCATTCATTCATTTCATGCATTTATATAGCGCCTCTTCAAGAGTAGGCTAGCTACTCAGATGCGCTCCCGACCCAACGACGAATAAAGAGAACAGTCTTTAAACAGTAGAGCCTAACGTGTACAGTCTCAATGGCTCTTGGTAGGCCTATTGGTCGTACTTTCACAGTCTCCCGTCTTATGTAGAGTTTAGATAGGCCTACCGTTGCTGGCTGTTTTACTGCCCCAGTTCTGGATCCAGTTGCAGCGTTTAGCGTTCCTGCCAAATGGAACGCCAATAATATTGCTGTGTGAATAATGCTTCTATATTCCGCAATCTTGTTTGCTGTAGCCCATAGCAGATTGTTCTGACCCTGGGTACGTGTGGGTTTTTTCATGCAGGAGCTCTCTATGCCTCAGTTGCATAGGTTCTGATTCATAATCAGATTCGATCCCTTATCCTTCACATAATTACAAACCAACATGGGCGGAGTTTATCAGGGGTTAGGGGGAGATAAGCCCCTCCAAGAAGGCCCAGATTCAACTTTTTACCATGAAAATGGTATTCTTTTCCGGGGTTAGCCCCCCAATAAGGCCCATATTCGGGGTTAGCCCCCCCCCCCAAGAACGAAAACCAAACTCCGCCCATGCAAACCAAGGCCACACTCTTCTTTCCATGCAGGGTTCTTGTCATTCACTACAACAGACTAGTCTTACATATTCAACAGCTACGGTTGGGGTTACAGTGTCTGGGATGAGATTTTCCTTGGCTAAGCTTAACAGGACAGCAGTCGCTTCCTCCTCAAAGGCGCTACATAAATGCTCTGAGAGGATGCAGTTGAGTTTCATAATATTATAGTTAAGGCATCTTCATCTTATCGCATCCACGGGGTCACGGGGTCACTCCGATATTATATTACGGAGTCTGCACAACTCACTTGCGCCATCAAGTGACGGGTGCTGGCGTTATTAAGGGATGATGAAATATAACAGCACCAACAATAACACAATAATTCACTTACTTACTAAAAAACGTAAACATGTATAGATTCGCAATCTCACCCATCATTGGCCCACTCTCCACCAACAACAGTTACTGTCTCTCTGTAGGCTATTCACAGGAAGATTTCGTCGGAAATATTTCGGTGAACATTATTTTGCTTATACACTCACTCTTCGATTGCGTATTGTTACTGCTTAGCGACACTGTGGCATAATGTGTCGCCCTCTTCCTTTGTCCAGACTTGGGACTGGCACTGTCCGAGAGCAAACGGTCACGGAGTTCACATACATCCATCAGCACACGCGTCCGCACGGACGCGGTGTCTCTTTCGGCGACCCCTTAGTGCCCCCCACATATGTAGCATCAATCTTTATTGGCCCCTCCTTATGGAACGGACTCCCAATCTGTTCGCTCTCTTATCCTCTTATCTCTTATGTTAAATATTTTATTGTAGGCTATAATTTTCAGGTAGATAATAATCATGTCATTTTATGTCATATCTGCGACGGTTAGCTGCACGAATGGATGATCATGTATATCTAGTATACAAATAAGATATAAGTTTATCGAGGCAAGACCAAATTGAGACTTGACGACCTAAAATAAGAACTTTGAATTGGATGCGGGTTGAGAGTAGAAACTATTCGGTTATGAATGTAGAAATGTGAGAGAATCAAGGAAGACGGCCAATGAGTATAGCAGCATCTAGTTTGATTAATGTTAAGACACAGTTTTACGAATTAAGCAATGACAAATATACAATGCTGATAGTTATTTTGAATGCTTCATTTATTTGTTTTAATTTTAAAATCGGAATTCAAGAATTATATGTGACTTGTAAGCCTAATTTCTATTTGATCATAAAATTATTGTAGAGTTTGTCTGAATAGCAATTTCGAAATATGTTGAACACGTTTTTCTTTCGAATGCATCGTCCATGATTCTTCCATTCTAACATAAACCAATAGAAACACCTTCGTATAATTATGAAAATTGATCGATACCTTTAATTTAGTATTCATTTCGAATTTATTGATTTTGGTAGGCATTTCATCGATAATAATGAGCAAACTGAAACGATACTCACACAACAGACAACATTTCCGACAAACGTTTTCATATTTTAATATAGGCCTAAACAGTGTTGTCATCCACAGTTGAGAGACTCACATTTGAGAATCGCTGTCAACGCGAAGACGCGAGCACTAACGTTGCACATACTAACCAAAAGCGCATGGGCGGAGTTTATCAGGGGCTGGGGGCTTGAGCCCCTCCCCCCCATGAAAGCCCAGATTCAAGTTTTTTACCACGAAAATTGTATTTTTTCTGGGGTTAGCCCCCTCCCGCAAGAGGGCCCAGACTCGAAAATATGGCTCTTTTCACGAACGAAACTTCAATCGAATGACTAAAAAGGTAATGGCCGAAAGTCCAAGATTTTTAGCCCCTCCTTCCCAAACTCCGCCCATGCAAAAGCGTTAAACTTCAAATGAAGTTCAACTCAAACCGATCTCTCCTGAACTGAGAGGAACTTCCATTAATACACTCTGCCCATACTAACTTAACTCTAGCTAAAGCAGGGCGGAAAAGAGACGCTGCATGCAGAATGGCAGACTTGCAGTTACGAGGAAATACAAAATCACCAAATAAAAAATCTCGTTCTGTGTCACGCTCTATTGACTTGATAGCGTGCACAGAGTGTCGCTGTGGATGATATTCAAAAGCTACATGACAAACAAAGTTTATTGACATGATCATAAGCTTCGACGATGGCAGCTGCTGAAGCGCAGTGAGGCATGGAAGAGAGGTTGGGCATGGTACATACGTACATACACACACATGTATGCATAGGCTACATACATACATGTACATACAGTGTTCGTACGTGTAAATATGTTTCTGATGCTTCAAATGCTCAAGTTCTCATGCATAATATTCTACTTTTTTTTATTTTAGCCGTATTTGATCCGAAAGTTGTCCAAAACATAATGTTTTCAATCCAGGTTGTTCGTGCTGGTCTTCCACGTGCTCTCGTCGTGAATTGCATTATCTCTTTTCCCAAACAGTTTCCACTTTTCCATATGATGTGACCAAAGTATTTCATTTTTATACGAAAAGGAAATAGGGCCTACATGTAAAAATACATGCAAAGAATCAAGTCCTTCAGGCGTATTTGCATGCAAGTAGCCTACACATCGACAAATGCAAGCAGATTCAAGCGCACACAAAATACTAATCAGTAAGCCTATAATAGCTGCATGCATAAAATTATATCGCAACGTTCAACAAGTCAACATGTTTGCAAACAAAATTATGTTGACTCATGATTACAAGTAATTGACATACTTTGTTTATGTTCCTTTCAGCAGAGATTGAAACCTAATGGATCAAACGAACCCAAATGAAAACATAGAAATACAGTCAAAAATCCCACACCAATACGTCATCACCATCGTCATCATCGTCATCATCATCTCATCGTCATCGTCATCATCATCACCATCACCATCACCATAATCATCACCATCATCATCATCATCCCCATCACCATCACCATCACCATCACCATCACCATCACCATCACCATCATCATCATCATCATCATCATCATCACCACCACCATCACCATCAATATCACCATCACCATCACCATCACCATCACCATCACCATCATCATCATCATCATCATCATCATCATCATCATCATCACCATCACCATCACCATCATCATCATCATCATCATCGTCATCGTCATCGTCATCAACAACAACAACATCATCGTCGTCATGGTCATCATCATCATCATCATCATCATCATCATCATCATCATCATCATCAACAACAACAACAACATCATCGTCGTCATGGTCATCATCATCGTAATCATCATCATCATCATCATCATCATCATCATCATCATCATCATCGTCATCATCATCATCATAATCATCATCATCATCATCATCATCATCTTAACCATCGTCATTCTCATCTTCGTCATGGTCATCATCATCATCAGCAGCAGCAGCAGCAGCAGCTGCAGTTGCAGTAGTAGTAGCAGTAGCAGCGTCTGTAGTCATCATCTTAACCATCGTCATCATTTTCCTCATTATCGCCGTTTTTACAGTCATCGTCTTTTTCATCCACATCTTCCTCATCTCTTATGCATACTTAAAAAGTTTGTCACCATCGCAATCATCAATGGAATGACAAAAAGCAATGAACGGATGGCCTTACGGAATGAATATCCCGCTAACAGGGACGCCTAATTACATGTACAATTTTAACTGATGGCTAAACGGTTAATATCAAAAGGAATCACTCACAGATGCATGTGTTCTTAGAAGAACCAGGTGTGCAATCGCCGAAACATTTTGTGTGAGCACCAGGACATTTGTCTGTCCACGGCCGTTTTGCACGATGTATGGAGTTTATGGACACATCACGTGCTGCAATGAGACATTTATAAAGCAGAATGATCTCTCAATATAAGGCTGAAAGCTGGTCCTTCCGTATGTTTGTTTGTTTGTGTGGATTTGACTCTTCGTCCTGGAATAGGCTCGGAAATGAGAGAGTGTCGAGTCATAAACAAAATTCATTTGATTCTTACCCAAGATTTAAGGTCAACGCCACTATTTTCAGCTTTTAATTCACTTTAAAACCAAAGTTATTAGCGTTTTAAGACAGATTTAATCAAACTGCCGCAAGTAAAGAGTCGTCATCATTTTAGCCCAATAATAATCTAATGTTGTTTTGTCTAATATGATAGGCTATCCTACGTTAAGACCGTGCACTCTGTGGCAACCTAATGGCCGTCATCGTATCTATGCCCATGGACCCCACCTAGCGGGGTTGCAAATGGTAACTATTACCATCATTACTGAAGCACTGTATTAATTTATTTTGTTAACTTTGTTTCTCTGAAGCTTCATTTGATTTTGATTTGAATTGTTGTTCTGGTTGCCAAATAAATTAATTAGAATTAGAAAATTAGGAATACTGAACGGGTAAAACGCGTCAAGATTTAATGTGCGCTTCGAGAAAGGTTCCGCAACTAGAAAAAGGTTATGCAAAAAGTCCAGACTGACGTGCGTGTTAAAGACTGATTACAACAGTACTATCATTAGCCATTGTTATAAGAATTCCAAAATCCGAAAAGTTAATCAGAAATGCTCATGAAAACCTTTTATATGAGCCTATCTATTGCTCAAAATAATTTTCCGTCAGCAACTGATGATTTGGTCTATCATGGTGATGATGATGATGATGATGATGATGATGATGATGATGATGATGATGATGATGATGATGATGATGATGATGATGATGAGGACGACGACGACGACGACGACGACGACGACGACGACAACGACATAAAAATGAAGCTAAACAATATGTGTTCTTTCGACAATCAATGAAATAACTTGTGCTAACCTTCAAGCTAGGATGACAAAGGTTAGTTACTGTAGTCATATTATGAAATAATTATCTGCTCATAAAAACTGTTTTGCTCTAAAGTCTAAACCTTAAAAAGTTTCAATATTCGTTTTACAACCTTATCCGATGTGAACACCAGCTAACAAGTAACTTTAAAATCAATTATTAAACTAAACTAAAACCTTACAGTATCGTTATCTCTGACACAATTAGGCCTAGATGTATTATAGAAATATACAGTAGGTAGCCTACTGTCTTGTGCTCGGTTGACATTGGACAATGGACATGCTCGCGGTACCAACACAGTAAAAAATAATAATATGTTCTTTAAATGACAATTATTGACTAAGATATTATGGCGGTTTTGTGCTCAAATGTTGCATGCGTTAAATGTCTTACCATGAACAACCAGAAGAAGGCAGAACACGAGCAGCAGGATTGGCTTCATCTGAAATATTAAAGCAGGAATAGAGATTGTTGCTGTCGCTGTAAAGTAGACTACCAACAGGTTACTGTTGCCTACATCGATTTCAAAGCACTCAAAGAGGCTCTAAAGCGATAAATGCAAAATAATCCTGTAAATGTGTATTGTGTGCATATTTACGAACCAAACAAGTTTTCGATTGAATTTTAAATAATTGCAAATTCTGAACTGCATTGCATTCGATATTATTATTGATTCAATGTGGAATCAATTGCTGCAAAAGAAATAATCTGCCCGTTCATTGAGTCATCTTATAGAATATCATTTCTAACCTACTCGCCTCAAATCCAACCTTTTTTTTTATTCCTCTGGGGTCGATTCTGAGAGGTTTCTGCTAAGAAAAGCGCTCAATAAGTGGTGCAATAAATTGTCATGCAATGCAGTAGGCCTACGATACAATGCAGCAGCGATGTCCTGCTGGTAAAAATCGAGCAATCAGGAATCTTCAGTCTCAAATTAAAGAGCAAATATGTTTTCAGCGGGCAAAAAAACTACTGACAGAATTCTACTATTAACACTTTTGTATCGATGTAGTCGAACGATAATAACCGTTAGCGTAAAACAATGCTCTTATTTCGTGTGGATAGTCTGCTGAAGTCAACAATTCTTCACCAAAATTCCAACAAACAAAAGCAATCTGTATAGGGCCAAACGTAAGAATTCTGAAATGAAATTTTACAGTCTTAACCCTCGGGCTACCAGGGGGTGGTATCCACCCCCTAGGTTTTTCACAAATAAAACGTGTTTCGTTGGAATAATATTTTGACGTTTTAGGTAGCTGTAGAGGATTCATTGGCACGCATTTTGAGCTAACATGTGTGATGATATGCCATATCATTCAAAAGTTATACCCGATATACCATAGGCACCAGAGGGTGGATAACCCCTTAGGTTATCGTCTATATCTTTTCCGCCATTTAATATGAAGAAACACAAATTATACCATTTTGTAGAGGGAATGTGGGGCTACATTGCCATGCTCACGGAGTTGTCTTTTGACAACCGGAAGTGCTCAAATATATATAAGGGTGTTTTACTTTCGTAACATTTTCATGTTTTTCCTATTATAACTTATTTATAATTTTTTTCAAGCGAAATAAATTATGTCATCCTATAGAGGGCATGCAGTGCTATGTTATGTTTTGATACTAATTAATTTGACAATGGATGAGCGGAAGTGCTTAAAATAAAATTAAATGTGTGAAAATGCTGGGTTTTTTACAAATGCAACCCGAAAAGTCTGCGTAGACCTTTTGGCAGTAGGCCTATTTAGGTTACCTAGAGTGGCGTTCGCTAAATCTAGAGTCTAAAACACACTTTGCTAAACAAAAAAATAAGTTTTATTGCTTTATAATAAATGAATGAATTATACGAATTTTGGGTAAGTAGCCATTTTCATAAATCACGAATTTCAAATATTTGTCTAGAAATGACACCGTAACGCCAAGAATTTTACAAGCTACATGTATGTCAGATCTGAAATAATTATCTTGAAGAACATTTTGTTAGCTAGTAAATTAGTTTAAAAGTTTTTTAACTGCATTTGGTTTACAGAAATATTAGGCCTAGCAATTTGTTCATCCCATATCATGGGATTGTAGGCGCTAATGGGTTAAACCTAACGTTGCTGACTAAACATAAAATGTTATGCGCTGGGTTCAAGTCAAGACTACTTTACAGTTTTCAAAACTTGAGCCAAGCGCATATTGTTCAGGAAGACGGACAAGAAGCCTAGAAGCAGCTACTTTGATT
>OX243825.1:29881828-29934328 GCA_945859605.1 Lumbricus rubellus
CTGATGGAGATGGGTATCGACTGGAATGAAGCAGCAAATGTCGCAGCCGACCGTGCCGAGTGGAGAAGTCTTTTCACCCGATGTTCCGAAATGAGATTTAGAAATTGAGAGAGAGACAGACAGACAGACAGACAGACAGACAGACAGACAGAGGGAGAGGGAGAGGGAGTGGGAGTGGGAGATAGAGAGATTATATCATGCAGAGCTATGGTTACTGAATAACGCAAAGTCGATACAAAATTGGTTGGTGAATAAAAAGTTCACATTAGGCATTCACTGGCTCCCTATTCGCCAGCGTATTAAGTTCAGGTTAGCTGACAGTTCTGATAATTATGGCGATGTTGTCAGGGCCTCGTCCCAATTTACCTCAGAGAGTTACATGTATGCTGCTTGGTAGGTCATCCAAGGACGGCGTCCGCTAAGCTATGCTGAGAAATTGACTCTCCTTCCTTTCGCTCGTACTACAACCAGGAAGAATCGAGTCTTTTATGTGGTTGGTCCAGTGGTCTGTAATTAGACCTGGGAGTGACTTTGGTCAACCAATCTGATCCCACTTGACCCTAAAGTTACTAGAGGTCGACTTGAAGTCGACTTCTTGGAGTCAAAACGACTTGACCCGACTTGGCAGAAAAACAACCGACTTGGGACTTGAAGTCGACTTCCGACATGGTATTGGCCTTTAGCCTAGGTCCACGTACGGCTACTAATGCAAGAAGTGAAGCCAATTTCGTGGCAAGCATTAATTTTGTATATCCTAGGCCTACCAAATGAGCAATGAGGCCTCAACACTAAATTGATGCATAAATTTGTTAAGGTTTTATTCCCCTCCCCTCTCTCTCCCCCTGCCCTCCGTCTCCCCTCCTCCTAACCCTCCCCACCCTACACCCTATCCTCCCCTGCCCCGTCCTTTCTACCTCATATCTTCTCCCGCCCCATCTCCCCTCCCTTCCCCTTCCATATCCCCTTCACTTTACCCTCTTCCCCTCTCCCAGTCCCCTCCTCTTCCCCTCCCTCCGTCCCTTCGTCTGCCTTCCTGCATCCCTCCCTCCTCCATCCCTCCTTTCCGCTCCCTCCCCTCCCTCTTCGTCCCGCTCCCTCCTCCTCCTCCTTTCCTGGTGCCCCGCGCTTGGCTTTCAAGTAGCTCTCTAAAAATTTGGAGATTACGATTACGATGCTCATCTCGCGACTTTTGGGCGACTTTACAACGTGATTTCGCGACAAAGCGTTTCCGAAATCTGGCAACCCTGATCGACGGGCGGATGGTCTAATTTGCAAAGTTGCGTTTTTTGTTTGAAGATTGCGCTTTTTCCCAAAAAGCATTCTGCAAACCCGGTGTCATGCGAAAAACTATCCGGCAACAAAAACTATCCGGAACCTTCTGTCATTGGTTCACGTGACATATGACGTCACATAGCAACGTTAGACGCCTCAGCCTCGTTTTCGTTGACAAATATGATCCGGGCTGATTGTAGTTGACTATAATAGTTGATTGCGGAAAACAAAATGCGGGATCTTTATAAATAACATTGTATAATAATTACAAATCCCTCTATCTTTAATCTATTTATTTATCATGAACGAGACATTATTGTAATCTTATTGCGTTGCAATGTCTCCGAAATTTGGTCGGAACTTCTGAAGATTAGGCCTATGTAACCTGCGATCCCAGATGTGCGTCAAGTTCGCAGGCATATTGAGATTCAGATTCGCCATACATATTCGTTTCAGGTGTGACCTCACAATAAGGCACAAAAGTTATGCACGGCCGAAGTATTTGTGTGATCATATACTTCGCCTACTTTCTGCCGCGTCGCTGCGTCCTCTTAGGTCCTCTGATCGCCTTGACCTTTTTGTCCCCAGAGTTAGGACCGCCATGGCTCAATCCAGATAATTTCCCTGCATTGGTCCTTCCCTATGAAAGGGGCTTCCCCATCAGTTCGCTCTGCCATCCTCTCTGGTAGTGTGTATTCTCGTCTTTCTCTCGTCTAAAAACTTGCCCGTTTTCTAGGGGCTGAACGCTCTGGGAGCGCTTCTGAAAGGCTCTTGCTGCGAGAAGCGCTTTATAAATGGTCAGATACAATACAATACAATACAATACAATTAATCATCATCAGAACTACCTAGACCAGTGGTTCCCAACCTTTTTTGACTGTAGGGCCACTTTTTCTAAGTTGGAGGACACGAGGGCCACCTTTTCTTAGTTAAAGGACATTAGGGCATTTAGGGGGCCACAATGCTAAAATGTAATTAACTAAAAGCATATAAAAATTGCTATAATTAATTCAAAGTAGAATATTTGATGTTTATAGACTTTAAAATAAAATAATTTGCAATAGAAAATAATTATTATGTTCTATCCTGTCCAAATTGTCAATTTTTTCATATTTGTTTGCTAATTCTTTGAGAGATGAGTGCCATTGTTGAGACCTGGCGGGCCATTTTGTGAGGCCTCGCGGGCCACTTTTGGCCCGCGGGCCACGGGTTGGGAACCGCTGACCTAGACCAATAGTCGCTAGAGCGTTTAAAATCATTATTGTTCCTAGCGACTATTGGTCTAGGTAGTAGCCTACTTAAGGTGTTTAATATGCCCTTTAAAGCGTTGTGAGATGGATAGGGCTTGAGTAAGACATTTCAAGTGGCAAACTTTGGTAATTTGATGCATTGAAATACACGGTCGATAATAATTATGTGAAGTTTGGAAGGCTACAATAGGAACAATAATGATTAAAACCCAATCGCGACTGTTGTTCTGTGTAGTGTTGATGGTGTTTAATATGCCCTATTAACCGCTATGGGATGGATAGAGTCCAAATATGTGAATTTACCAAGTGAAATTACCAGTTCTAGCGTGCCTGGTGTTTGTGCCTTCTTGGGGAGGTCACCCGCGAATCGATATAATAGGCGAATCTCAACCCCAATATGTTTGCAAACTTGACACACGTTGATCCCTGGTTTTAAGCCTACAGAGGAATAGTAGAGCAACCATAACGTGGTAAACAGTATTAAATAATTGCCAGATTTACAGGCTGATGGACAGGAACCGATTGAGAGGTTAAGTTGTTTTAAGGATAGATGAACAAGGTGATTATAGTTAGCTGCAGCTGTTTCTATTCACAGAATCTGCAGAGATGTATTATTATTATGGTAATATTTGCAGTTTAGCCTCACTTGTGGTAACGAGGCTTACTAGCGACACCCTCCTACTTTATTCAGGTATGGGACTGGCATTTGCAGTGTGCAACTAGTGACGGAGTTAGGCAGGTGTGTTTGAAAAGCATTTAAAATTTTTTAAATGTTTATCGTTAGACACCCTATTTTCTTGCAAGAAGTTCCTTAATAAACGATCCAATTTCTAAAACGGATTTTCCATTCTAAAAATATAAAACCAGTTTCTACTGACTCAAGTTACTCAACACCGCTTCGTTCACAAGAATCACGGTTTTTCCACGTTTACTTGCACACTCGCAATGTCACTAGCCCATTATATCACTTACATGCATGTATTACAATAGTTCGTTGCATACCGAGTTATATGCTTCATAAAGCGAATTATTCCTAATAAACGTCGAAAAGTAACCCGGATAGTTTTTGTCAACGGATAGTTTTTCGCACGTATGTCGTGCGAAAATGTATCCTAGCAACGAAGTGGGCGTGGCCGGATAGTTTTTGTTGCCGGATAGTTTTTCGCATGACACCGGCCGTATTATAACGAAACGTTTTGGTAAAGTTTTGAAAGCAATCGGTGAAGAAATTTCTGAGAGCCTTGAATCCGACACAAACGCGTTACATTTTTATTTATGTGGATATAACAGCAAAGTAACAAGTTCACTCTTCTTTGAATGAAAATTAGGCTACTGATAAAGATAATTTATTATTTATGACGGTTTTGTGCTCATTATGTTGCAATGTTGACTGCCTTACCATGGACAACCAGAAGAAGGCAGAACACGAGCAACAGGAATGTCTTCATCTGAAATATTATTAAGACAATGTAAGAACATCGTCTGTTGCAATATTGCAGCAAAATATCTAATGGACATTGATTTCAAACCACAGATGCTCTTAACCCATTTAGCGGCTGTCCCGACTACCGTATTACAATAGACGTCTTTAACAATTGACATTATTTTATACGGCAAACCCGACTATAATCGTCTTACTGATGCTATGAACTGCAGGACGATTTCTCTTCTCCAAACTGCTAGGACGTCGTTGCGGTGCACAATTATGACGCCGACGACGACGATGATGATAAAGATGACGACGATGATAAGGATGACGGCGACGACGACGCAACGACGATAATGATGACAACAACGACGACAACGATGATGATGACGACGACGACAACGACAATGATGAGCATGACAACAACGATGATGAGGATGACGACGATGATGACGACGACAATGATGACGATGATGATTATGAGTTGGACGACGATGACGACGATGATGATGACGACAACGACGATGAATATTATGAGGATGATGACGACGACAATGACGACAACAATGTTGATGACGACAACGACGATGAAAATGATGAAAACGACGATGGTGAAGATGACGACAACGGCAACGACGACGACGACGACGACGATGATGATGATGACGATGATGATGATGATGATGATGATGATGATGATGATGATGATGATGATGATGATGATGATGATGATGATGATGATGATGATGATGATGATGATGATGATGATGATGATGATGATGATGATGATGATGATGATGATGATGATGATGATGATGATGATGATGATGATGATGATGATGATGATGATGATGATGATGATGATGAGGGGAGGTTGACGATAACGACGACGATGACGTCACTTAGGTTATAAATAGCGTCATCAATGACGCCATAAATGATGGCATGTATCCCAATAAAGTTTTCAATCGTAAATGACGTCGTTGACGTCATCATTCCTCAATGACGTCATCAATAGTCAATGTCGTCGTTTGAAACACCATATATTCGCAAACTCATGAGTGAGGTAACTATGCTGTTCCACTTAGATCGCCATAAAATTTATTCGCCATAAAAGGGTAGGTTTTAAAATTAAAAAAAACGCTGTAGGGGTTAGAACTTAGATGAAAATACAATAAAAAGGCGTTATGTAGCATATGAGCCAAACACGTTTTCCATTGCTTTTGAAATTATTGCAAACTCTTAAATGCATGTCTTTAGACAAAATTGATTTAATAATGGTATCAATTGCTAAAAGGTGCTTGGACTAGGTTCAAGAAACAGCAGGAATGCATTTGGAATAACTAAGGGGAGCGACATCAGAAAGAAAGAAATGGAGATGGATGGTCATGACGATCTCTAGAGTTCAACGAACTTACAGCCCAAGCCAAGCCATCGACTGCTACAAATGAAATACTTTGCTTGCTCATTGAGTCATTTTATAAAATATCATCGAACCTACTCGTCTCAAATCCAGAATTTTCTCTCTGGGTCGCTCATACTGGGATCGATTCTGACAGTCTTCTGCTGAGGAAAGCGCTCAGTAAGTGGTCAAGTAAAGTGTCGTAAAATACATGCAATACGATACAATTAGATCTAATTATATATACATGTACAACAACGATGTACAGCGGATAAAAAACAAGCAATCGGGCATCTTCAGTCTCAAGTTGAAGAGCACATTTTCAGCAGGGAGAAAACTCACTGAAATAATTATTCTACCATCATAACGGCAAACCCTTTTACCGTGAAAAAACTATTCAGTCGAACGGATCTTGTTCTGAAGTCAACGATTCTTCACCAACATTCGAACACACAGAAGGCAAGCGGTATAAATAGCGAAGTTTTGAGTGACGCAGTTGCAGCCGTTGCTCAGGCGATTGATGTCTTTTGAGACGAAGCATTGTGTCAGGATCACAAAATAATAATAACGAATGTCCATCATATTAAACTATAAATTTTAATACCGAACCAATCAAACATCGCTGCAGACAGACAGACAATTTCTTTGTTACAAAAGAGACCTGTCCTATCTTTCAGAATAGCCTACCATCGCGCACTCCCCACGCTCAAATCAAAATCAAATCATCATCGCTGCAGACAGACAGACAATTTCTTTGTTACAAAAGAGACGTGTTCTATCTTTCAGAATACCCTCGCTCACTCTCCACGCTAAAATCAATCACAAATCTCGAGTGGCTTGTTCTCCGAGATCGAAGGAGAAGTTATTCCAACTCATGTGTGTCATCAACATCAGGCGCTTAAAATTGTCCCAATGTGTCGGCATGCAGAAAATTCAATTTTCAAAAGCAGAGACATAATAATATTATGTTTCAAATACCCTCACTCACTCCCGCGTTAAAATAAATCGTGGTTCTTCGGTGGTCGTTCTCCAGGATGGGAGGGCATCATGCACACACCAAGAACGTTCTATTACTGAGAGTTTAGCTATAGGCGCAATGGTAAACGGATTCCTGCATTCTGATAATCTGATTGGTCGGCTGACATGGACGCCATTTTAGTTCCACCGGTTGAGTAAATAAGTATCAACGATGGGTGCCTTCCAATTCTACTTATTAGCAGATATTTCACTTACTATGTTGTACTGACACTCTGGTGGTGTATTAGATGATAATAAGGCCGAAAGATAGGAAATTAAATTCAGCTGCAAGATGTGTAATTTAATAATACTTGCTCAGCTGGACGAGTTGGCTATTTCGATCTTTCTCGTCCTCGATGAAACTCGCCCTATCAGTTGCTCTGCTTTACTGCGGTAACGAGACTTGTAATTTGAGCTATAATAGCAAAACTTTAACCATTCGCTGGACAACCTCTGATACAACGCAACGCTCGTAAAATGTTCACTGTCATCCGATTATGAATAATTTATCCTGGAGAATGGGAAGGGAAAGAAAGGGGTTGCCCAACCCTACAAATTTCTTAAAAGAACCTCTGTTACATCGCCCTGAATCCAATAACTGCTTTATATGTAGGCTATGTATGTGTGTATGTATGTATGTATGTATGTATGTATGTATGTATGTATGTATGTATGTATGTATGTATGTATGTATGTATGTATGTATGTATGTATGTATGTATGTATGTATGTATGTATGTATGTATGTATGTATGTATGTATGTATGTATGTATGTATGTATGTATGTATGTATGTATGTATGTATGTATGTATGTATGTATGTTTGTAGGCCTACATGTATGTATGTATGTATGTATGTACGTATGTATGTATGTATGTATGTATGCATGTATGTATGTATGTATGTATGTACATGTACAGTTTTAATATAAAACCAATAAAACATCGCTGCAAACAACTAGTTTCCTTTTCTGCACAAAAGACACGACCTGTCTTTTATAAACACGTCTGCGATCATCCTATTTACATGTATATCGATCTAACCTGTCATCTGTTATCCACAATAATCCGTGCATCATCATTGAATCCTACGACAAACTCACATCAAAAGTATCAAGCCTACTATAGGCATTATTTCAAACCCAGCATTTATTTGTATCTCATTTGAACTGAAATTGCAAATAAAGCATTTGTAAAATTAATTTTATGCTACAAGCTTTGTTCTACCAGTCTGAATTTTTGATTTATCGAAATTTGAATTAAATTCAATTGAACCAGCCACTTCAACCCGGTGTAAAGGTTTCAGATTACCCCCTCCTAAACATTACCCCCCCCCCTGAAAACTGTAATTTGCATCAATCATCGCACTTATTGCACTAAAAATATCAGAAAAATCATCCCGCTTCTTGTTTTGGTCCGAAGATTTTTATCCGTCATCCCACTTCGTGGTTTGTTATCAATATTTTCATCTGTTACTAAAATACTAAATCGCCGCTGAAGTTACATGGAAAAATGTCTTCGAGGCTATTATTTTTTCGCGATTAAAATATTGATAATAAACCACGAAGTGGGATGACAGATGAAAAGCTTCACACCAAAACAAGAAGCGGGATGATTTTTCTAATTTTGTGTGTGCAATAAATGCGAAGATTGATGCAAATCTAGTTTCCGGGGGTAATCTGAAACCAGTATCAAGTTACCGGGGGGTAATGTTTAGGAGGGGGTAATTTGAAACCTTTACACCGGTGAAAAATGCCTCCGTAGAAGTCCAAGATGGAAATTGGTGTTCCTGTTGTAGCACAGAGATTGGTTTTGAAAACGATGAGTCGTTACAACAAACAGTGCTAAGAAGAAAGTTGGCTTTCTTTGGTCATGATATGCGCTCACATGAACCGGAAAAAGATATGATGCTTGCATGCGGAGAAGGAAGGAGAAAACAAGGACGGCCAAGGAAAAGGTGGTTGGATGATGTTCAAGAGGCAACAAAAATTAATCTGGAAGAACTAAGGGAATCGACGTCAGAAAGAAAGCTGGTCATGACGGTCGCTAGAGTTCAAAGAACCGACAGCACAAGAAGGCAGGAAGTTTTTAGCCCACTGGATTCGTCTCGGAAAAGGCTCGATCTGTAAAGTTGCAGTTCCTTCAAATTTAACCGAGAACAGTAGGGTGTGTATAAAGCACCGTTAACGCCCTGTTATTTGCAGAACGAGGCGCAACAAGACTCTTTCAGGTAGTTTTGAGCGAGGCATTGTTGGCATGATTGTAGCGCATAGATTATGGTGACTGGTAGGGCGTCAGTGTAATGTCTGCAGCATGCATATTATATGTACACAGGAGTGGTTGGACAAATGCATGCATGCACGACATTGCACGTATGCACATGAGAATACATGCAATGATGAATTTAAATCAAAATTTTGATAAAGAAGAAGAGGACGAAATAGAATGAAAGATTTAAAGGAAAAAGAAGAATATGCAAAGAGCAGTAGGTGAGGAGAGGACGGGAGGTGAGTAGGGGAAGGAAGAGGAGAAAAGTAAGGAGGTGGAAGAGGAGAAGGAGGAGGAGGAGGACGAGGAGGTAGAGGAGGAGGAGGAGGAGGAGAAGAAGTAGGAGGAGAGTAAGATGACGAAGATGAGAAAGAATTTGAAGAAATCAATATTGAAGATGTGTCTAGCTCGGCGCAGTCATTATCGACATGAATGCCTGAATAGACATGTTATTCAGAGTCATTCCTAAATTTCCTATGCTTCTATACCCACACACTGTGTTTTATGGTGCAAATGACGACTCTTCCCCAACAGTCTTTCATTAATCCCATGAAACAAATCGACTCACCAGGCATTTGCTTATTCAGTCACCCACTCACCTGCGTAATGCGTATACTCATTCGCCGTTTGGAAATGTTGGCGAGTAGCGTCAAGTTTATGAGCGTTTGAGATGCATCACCGCAAAGAGGAGCTTTCTCACATACAACGGTCAAAAGGAAGTGAAATTAGGGCTGCCAACTCTTGACTTTGCCATTCCGGGACACCAGCAGTCACTAGATATGCCATTTATAGCCTACCAATTTAAATTGTCCACTTAAGCCTAAAGGTCTACTGCATAAGCACAAAGTCGTGAAAATGAGCACGTCATCTCTAAAAAAGTATTAGAACGGACTAGCAGTACATGGGGCACAGTATGCTACTGAGTGTCAGTGGTAAAAATGCGTCAACGTGGTTCTTGGATGCAAGGAATTGAAAGGGAATTAGGTCAACCGCGTTTTTCCGTTGGTAAAATTATCACAGATCCAAACATTTCGAATATCGGTTTCCAGTTTGCACAAAACGTTGTTGGCTGAACATCGAATGTTGGACAGCGATGGGTTCAAGTCATGAAAAACTTTCAAACTAAGTAGGCCTAAAGTTTTCAAGACTTCAACTCAGCGCAATACATTGAGGAAGACGGGCAATGAGGAGCAGCAGCTAGTTTGATTAACCCATTTACCGCAAACGTTGCGAAAACGCAACGTAGGCCCTACTGCTTAAAAATTGTGGAAAAATTAACAGCGACAGAAACCTGCACGAATCCATTTTTACCTACTTAGTGGGTGTTTACTAAGTATGCTGTTACCAAATATAATTTTATTTATAGACATTTTATATTTTTGGGAATTTGTCAAAATTTGGTCTTTTTGGCCTCTGATTAGGGGATTTTGCTCAAAATTTTTTTCTCATAGCGGGTCAAAATTTCTGAGAAGCGAAGCTGTACGATTGGAATACTAATGTGAATAATTAACGCCATTTGTTTATTAAATTTATATCTCATTGTATTCTGAAAGCGTAATCTGCGAAATTTTAATATTGCGTTTTCGCAACATCGGCGGAATGCGCTATGCGAATTGTGTTGCGTTTTCGCAACTTCGGCGGAATACGCTATACGGCGTATACGCATTATGGCACGTACAATACATGTAGTAACTCATATAAACTTATATGAACTTTCGATTGCTTGCGAAAAAACTACCTGGGGTACTTGGAGTTTCCCAGGAAATTTCTGGTTTCCGCCCCGCCAGCCCCCACCAGCGCCAACTACGGGGCGGAGTGTCACACCCAGGCTCCGGACACGGAAGTGCTTCTACAAGTGCCCAAATCCATTTAAAACTGCACATTTTGGGTACAACTGCACGTTGAAAAAGCTCTGCATGCTTAGAAAGCGCTTTTCTTAGCAGAATCTAGCAGAAGCTTAGCAGAATAATTCCCAGTATGAGTAAGATGCAGAGCTGGAGATACTCAAAAGTGGCACTGCAGGGGTAGGCCTATGTGAAGGGGAAGAGGAGAAAAGGCAGGCCCAGGAAACGTTGGATGGATATGGTGGAGGAGGACTGTCTGACGATGGGATTAGGCTAACCGTGGGAGAGGCGACGAGGACAGCACATAACAGGGCCAATTGCAGGCTATCCATAAAGGAGCGGCTGATGCGGGCGCAAGCTTCGCCAGGGCCATAAGTCAAGTCAAGTAGCCTAAGTCATGAGTAAGAAAATTGTGAGAGAAAATTCAGGTCTTGAGACGAGTAGTAGGTTAGATGATGTTTTTTTTTATAAAATGACTCAATTAGCAAGCAGATTATTTCTTTTGCAGCGATCGATTTCATTATCACACCAGTATAATTGTCGAAAGAAATGCACTTCGGAATAAGCAATAAATTCAAGTGCAAAAGAAATCGTGTTTGGCTTGAATGTACACATGTCATTTTTGTGAGATTTGCATTTCAGAGCCTCTGTGATTTTAAATCATTGTTCGGTAGATATTTTGCTGCAATATGGTAACAACGGATGTTCTTGCATTGTTTTAATATTTCATATGAAGACATTTTTGTTGCTTGTGGTCTGCCTTCTTCTGGTTGTCCATGGTAAGACAATCAACATTGCAACATAATGAGCAGAGAAATCGTCATAATTATCATTATCAATAATTTTCATTCAAAGAACAGTAAGAACAGTACTGTGTTGGGAACGCGAGCATGTCCATCGCGCCCAAGCGCTGTTTTATAATTATATACATGTAAATATGAATCCAATTCATTGTAGCATTTAAATAGCAAATCTTCAACAAGTTCAACTTATCTAGACAAAACTTAGTGACGACAAACGTGAACAGCTTTCAACTGCTTACAGAATGTGTCAGAGAGCCTAAATTTCCCGGGCAACGCCGGTGTAAAGGTTTAAGATTACCCCCTCCTAAACATTACCCCCTGAAAACTGTAAATTGCATCAATCATCGCGTTTATTGCACTAAAGATATCAGAAAAATTATCCCGCTTCTTGTTTTGGTCTGAAGATTTTCATCCGTCATCCCACTTCGTGGTTTGTTAGCAATATTTTCATCTGTAGCTAAAATACTAATAGCTAATGTATGTATGTATGTATGTATGTATGACTGTATGTATGTATGTATGTATGTATGTATGTATGTATGTATGTATGTATGTATGTATGTATGTATGTATGTATGTATGTATGTATGTATGTATGTATGTATGTATGTATGTATGTATGTATGTATGTATGTATGTATGTATGTATGTATGTATGTATGTATGTATGTATGTATGTATGTATGTATGTATGTATGTATGTATGTGTATGTATGTATTGATGTGTGTAACTGTGCACGTATAATTTTAATACACAACCAATAAAATATCGCGGCATACAACGAGTTTCCTTTTCAGGACAAAAGACACGTTCTGTCTTTTATAAGCACGTCTGCCATCTTCCTGTGTAAATATCGACCTCTCTTGCCATTTGTTATCTACAGTATGTGCATCATCAAATCCTACAATAAACTCATATCAAAATCATCAAACCTATATTAATTCAAAGCCAATATTTATTTGAAATGAAATTGCGCATAGAAATTTGTAAAATTAATTGTTTGTAATTCGGCCAGCCTCAGGTCTTGATTAAACGAAAATTGAATTGGATTGAATTGGTCTAGCCACGTACAGTGTAAGTCTCTCTTTTTTTTACTTCAACCCGGTTTTAAAATTGTCTCGGTAGAAGTCCAAGATGTAAGGTGGTGGTCCTGTTGTAGCCCACTGGAATTGTCGCGTAACAGGCTCGATTTGCATATAGAGTTCGTGCAAATTTACCCAACAACGCCTTGTTCGCTGTAGAAAGAGGCGCAACAAGATTCTTTCATGTTGTTTGGAGCGAGACTTCGCTGACATGACTGTGGCGCATTGGTGATTGGTAGGGTGTAAGGCTGTCAGCGTAGTGTCTGCAGCATCAGCGTTGCTACTAAAAAAAATAAAAATAAAAACAAGTTGAGGGGTCGAAAAAACCCAAGAAAACCCAAGTTGCCCAAATCTTCGAAAATGTCGCAATTTCCCGTCCAAAAATTCTGATGACCTATTTTTTAGTCATCCGGTCCAAATCTCTCAAAATGTTCACAATTTCCCGATTTAAAAAAAAACAAAAAAACCAAAATTCTTCCCGAAAAAACCAAGTTCGGATAAAAACCAAGCAAAAAACCAAGTTATTTCCGATAAAAAACACATTTCCCAAGTTCGGATCGAAAAACCCAAGATCTTGTGAAAAAACCCAAGGAGTGACAACGCTGTGCAGCATGCATAATGCATATGTAGCCTATATGCATCGGTGTGGATAGACAAATGCATGCATTTACATGTGTATGTATGGACGCAGGGGCGGATCCAGGGGGGCTTATCCGGCCATGGCCCCCCATTTAGAATTCCCATGTATCGTGGCCCCCCATTTGGATTGAACATGCCGTGAAACAATGTATAATTTGTACAATTTGCCCCCCCCCCCTATTAAGAAATGCCCATGTATCGTGCCCCCCCCCCCATTGGGAAAAAATGGAATGACTAAAAAAAAGGTCATCAACTTTTTGGGCAGATACGAAGAAAAATTTTCCAGACCCAAGGCCTCAAAATTTTCACGGCTACAAGACCTAAATTTTTTGCCCCCCCCCCCCCCGTCCAAAGTTTCTCTTCGGACTCCTTCCTGGAGATTCGCCATCAGACTGCTTTCGATGCTGAAAAGACTGCTTTCGATGCTGAAAAGTGTATTGAAATGAAAAAATAAAAAGTAGCAGAAAACGGAATGGAAGAGAACTATTTAAAATCAGGAAAATATGAAAGTGGAGGAGGAGTAAGAGGAGGAGGAGCCGCAGCAGCAGCAGATGAGCAGAGCCAGGAGATGAAGTAGGAGGAGCAGAATACGAAGAAGTAGGAGGAGTAGACCTAGAAGAAGAAGGAGGATGACTGGATGAGGAGTAGGCCTTTTATGCTCGATCCTCAAACTAATTACAACGATTAATTTAAAATAAATGTCTGATGACAGGAAATAACCACTTTGTCAAATTGATATGTTACGTCGTTCGTTATTTTATAGCTTTCAATGAAGAATGTTGTATATAATAGCCTATATTATATATATTAGGGTGGTCCAACTTAACCATGCAAAAAAATAAAATTTCAAGTATAAAATTGGGTGACAGTTGAAACCCTCTATAAGTTACTCCTTTAACCAGATCAGCAACTTGTAGGCCTGCACCAGAATGCAAGTAGTGCAAGTCGTGTCTTCATGTCATGTCATTTCAAATCACTTCGCGACGGTTGGCAACACGAACGCATCGTCGCTGCCCGAAGTCTTCAATCTGTCGCGAGCCGCGTTCCGTAGCCTATAGGCGTTTGCTCACGAAGCCGTTCCATTGAGAGACGTTGTCGACCCACGAATTCCTCGGTCTACCTCGTCTTCGGACTCCTTCCTGGAGATTCGCCATCAGACTGCTTTCGATGCTGACGTGCGGCTGTCTTATTTATTATGATGTGGCCAAAATATCGCAGTTTTCTTGCTTTGATCTGATCTTCTAGTACCCGGTACCTTTCTGAACCCCTGCTGATTTGTACACTCGTTCATTTGTTATCATTTTTGTCCACGGGACTCTCAGTAATTTTCGGAGGCATTTATTCTCAAATGCCTGAATACGGTTTAATTTGAATAATAATAATAATAATAATAATAGGTAAATTCCTTCATTCAAGCATTTATATAGCGCCTCTTCAAGAAAAAATATACTCAGAGGCGCTCCCAACTCCAGCACGGCCAAACAGAACTGTTTCTAAGTGCTTATACAATGTGTCAGAGAGTGATCTAGAGAACTGGTGAAGCTCAAGTGGGAAGCCATTCCTTACCACCGTGCCAACAACAGAAAAAGCACGACTCTGCATGAGGGAGGTACGAGCAAACGGTACCAAGAGCACTCCCCTATCAGCCGAGCGCAGGGACCGACCAGTCCAAGTACTTGACACAGACCGACAAAGATCAAGTAGGTAAGTTGAAGCAAGACCTAACTGGCATCACCATATCAAGTAAAAGATTCGGTATTCGATTCTCTGACGGACATGGGGCCAATGCAGAACATCCAGCATGCTTTGGATGCTACTACGTATGACTTCAAGAAATAAATTTAATAGCTTTTCGCTTAAAGACGTCGTAGCCTGAATATTTATCACGAATATTCAAGTTGGAACAAGTGAACGCGTGAGGAAAAATATAGCGAACGGTGAATGGCTTCTTAAAATAATTCGTTGGCGCTAAATGCCGCATCGAAATTCAAAGTGTCCATATCTCGGGTTTCAAGGTGATTTGGTAGCTGAAATGAGAAGATTGAAAAATATGTCAGTTTGTACGGCTTCGGCTTCGGACTAATAATGCCTATATGCTACGGCCGTCAATGGCGTCTTCATTCCGCGCTAATTTAATTACCACATCTAACTGTAAAATTTAAAGCGAATTGAGAGCAGAAAATAGTCGCGCTGACCTACAAATTCGCATAAGAAGATTTTTCAAAAATGTTCCTACATTTAAATTATTACGGTTTCAGAGCCTTTCCTGAGACAGACATAGGCCTACACCGTGGTTCCAATGCCTGATAACATATCACGCCCAAAGTTTCCAAATATTTAGATAATTGGACCAAGAATATATGATCTAGCTTGATATGTCATCAGGAGGTCTGCGTTTGGTTGAAAACTGGAGTAAGATGAACATGCCCCACACTAATTGTACAACCTGACCTATCCCGATATACAACAACATCAATTCCAATAGCATATAGACCCGCGAGGGAGCTCGGGTAGGAAGAACTAATCTAAAAATTAGATTCTACAGCACAGATAAAACAGCTGGATGTGTAGGCCTATAGGCCCTACTGTACATCGTAACCTGTAATACCGAATCTCTAGTAGCAACCATGGGTAGCTCTGTAATTGAAATAACCTACTGTGAATAGAATTTCCCAGTCACACAGAAGGGTGGGGGCGAAGACCGTGGCTATTTCCACCATGTAAAATAATAACGTTAGGCCTACTTATCTCTATTCTCCGTTACATTTGCTCGCTAGATTATTTCGGCTTTTCACTATCATTGCCTATATAATTATATGTATAATTTTTGTATATCTTTGAATCGTTCTCGGGAATAAACTATTTCGACCAATGGCTCGCTCATCTTCAACGTGAACAAGAAGAACGCGAGGACGATTTATGGACCGCATTTAATCGTTTCTTCGACATTGATTTGTCCCCTAACTCGACCCTCATTTGACCTCAGAGGAAGAAGAGGAATATGAATGTGGGGATCATGCCACTTCCACTCCTGCTAACTGGCGTCGTGTCAACATCGTCAGGAATTCGTGGAAGAATTGATACGGTTACGTGATCCATGTTGGGTGCATAGGCTCCGAAAATATGGCCACAACCTTTCACTCATGGGCGTAACTTTTCTCCAGATAGTGGTGGTGACTAGACCTTTTCCTGCGCAGCTCTGATCATCGCTCTTCCCTTCCCTCTTCTCTTCGCTCGACTTCCTCTATCTCTTCCCTCAAATACGAATTCTGGCTGCCACTTTAGGTGGCAACGTAGAACAGTTCAGTGTTTCCAATGAATTTGATAATTTGAACATTTAGCCTCCATGATTTGTCCATAAACCTGTAAAATGTGACCTACAAATTCCTTTTTCTGGCCAAAATATTGGCAAAACCATTATGACATATTTTTTGGGGCACACCCTTTACATCCATGCACACAAGTAGCATTATTCACACAGACACAGTCAAACACAGATCAATTACAGTGGCAAGCTTATTGAAATTAATTAGTCACTGTTTCGTAAATCATAAAACAATTCGATTGCATACAAAGTTTCGTAAAGAAAAAGCGTCAACAATGAGTTGGAAAGATTTAAACAGACTGATCACCGGTAAAAAGTTCTTGCACACAAGTGATAGCAGAATATAATTTCCAGCAAACCAATCAAACAAACAAAATGTCTAACAACATGGCGAGAGGCACGCTTAACAGTCACGTGACCAACATAGAGGGATCATGCGATAACTAATAGCCTACTGTCGTTTTTCCAACACCCCCACTCGACAGTACCCCCATCTAACATTAGTTATCAATTATCAAGGCACAAGCCAATCTTATCTCTTAAGTTACACAGCTTGTCCCTTGTTAGAGGCTTGGTCATAATGTCTGCTAGCATTAGGTCACTAGGACAGTACTCCAAGTTAATTATCCCACGAAACTGTAAGTCTCGAAGATGATGATGTCTAACATCTACACTGTGTCCGGAAAAAAAACAACCAGTTTTGTAAATATGAAAATAAATAGTAAATATTCATCGATTTTCACAATTCAAACACCATTTTAATCCTGACATATTTCTCTAACAATTGTGAAAATATAAAAGTTCCAGTCCAAATAATGACGTCATAATGACGTCAGTTGCATCAAAATGCACATAGCCGGCCATTCATGCATGGTTCGGTTGGTATTATTGGCTTTTGGTAAAACGGAAATCCATTTAATAGAACCAGAAGTGAAAATAAATGCAGCTTATTAGAGGGATTGTCTGCTCTATAAAAAAGTGGTGCCTGATATCCGAGAATATTCGGAACAATAGCCTACACATTTCAACAAAATAGCGCTTCAGCTCACTGAGTTCGTGAATCTGTTGATCTGTTGACTAAAAAGACTCGGAATTCATTCATCTTAATCTTTGGCCGCAAAACGGCCGCCCGCTTAAATCCCACTGATAATAAGAGTTGGAGATTGATGGAGGAGAAGGTGCAGGCTACAAGACAAGGATAAGAGACATTGAAGAACTCCGTAAGCGAATTGTTAACGCCTCGGAGGTTTTGATAAGCTGGTTATCGATGCTGCTGTTGGGTATTAGCGCGACCCTTTTGACGCTTATGTTGAAGCCAAAGGTGTACTCTTTGACCACAAATTGCAGTCTGACATAATTCAGATATAAAAATAAAATTAAACTTACATTTATTATTGATAAATTACATGATAAAATATTGAAATTGTGGATGATTTTGCGCATTTATCTCTTAAATTTGACTTTTTGTGCAAATGACGTCATTATGACGTCATTATTTGGACTGAAACTTTTATATTTTCACAATTGTTAGAGAAATATGTCAGGATTAAAATGGTGTTTGAATTGTGAAAATCGATGAATATTTACTATTTATTTTCATATTTACAAAACTGGTTGTTTTTTTTCCGGACACAGTGTATGTGCTTGGTTCTTGCATTGATTTTCTCGTTGCTTGCAATCTTGATGCATCCTTGGTTGTCCTCATACAGCGTCGTTGATTCAATGCACGGTAAATGTAGATCAGATAACAACTGTCTCAACCAAACCAACTCTTGACTTGCCAAAGAAGCAGCAATATATTCAGCTTCTGTAGATGACAGAGCTACGGATATTTGCTTCTTCGATATCCATGAAATTACTCCTTCTCCGAGCTTAAACAGGTATCCACTGGTTGACTTGCGATCCGATCTGTCGCCTGCCCAATCTGCATCAACATACCCAATCAGTTTCAGATCTCCAACAGCTTCAAGCTTTAACTTCCAGTTAATTGTTTCCTTGAGATATCTGATAACTCTTTTTACTGCAGTCCAGTCACACTGACGTGGTGAATTGACTTTCCGACATAAAATAGAAACTGCGGCTGCAATATCTGGTCTTGTTGTAGTAGCTATGTACAACAATGCCCCCACTGCTTGTCGATATTGTTCATTTGAGCTGAGCAAATTTTCTTCTCCTGTTATATTTAAATAGTCCACTTGCATTGGTGTTGCACATCCATTTGCATTCGTTAAACCAAACTCAGAAATAATTTCCTGAATTTTATTGATTTCAGAAATCAAGTAATTGCCTTGTTTGTCCTTTTCAATTTGAATTCCCAGGTATAAACTGACTTCACCTAAATCCTTGATTTCAAATTGCTGACTTAACATGTTTGCTGTTTTCTTGATCATCTCTGCATTTCCACAGATCAGCAGATCATCAACATATAACAATATGTAAACAATCACGTTGTTGCACTTCTTTGTATACAGACACAGATCAGCTTCACTCTGTTGGAATCCATCTGATTTCAGAATAGAGTCTATTTTCTGATTCCAACTTCTGGCTGATTGCTTAAGTCCATAAATGGCTTTCTTTATTTTGCAAACCTTTTGCTCTTGACCAATTTCTGTAAAACCTTCTGGTTGATTCATGTAGAGTTCTTCTTTGATTTCTCCATTCAGAAAAGCTGTTTTGACATCAAAATGATTCACTTTCAAATTCTTTGATGCAGCAACTGTCAACAATGTTCTTAAAGTTGTATGTCTGGCTACTGGTGCGAACGTATCTTCATAGTCCTCACCAAATTTCTGAGAGAAACCTTTAGCTACAAGACGTGCTTTATGTCTTACATTTCCTTCGGCATCGTGTTTCAACTTAAACACCCATTTGCAGTCTATTGCCTTCTTTTCTGCTGGTAGATCACACAATACCCAAGTTTCATTCTCCTTGTGTGAATTCATCTCTTCTTCTGCTGCTCTCATCCAGTTTTTCTGTTCATTTTCTGTTAAGATTTTCATCTCATTCCATGATGAAGGTTCTTTTCTGATTTCATTTTGAACCATTAATGATAGTCTTTCTGCTGGTATGCCTTTGTTACTTCTGGTAGATCTTCTGGGTTGAACAACATTTTCATCTGTTATTTCAGCGTCAACTGTTTCATTTTTGTCATCTTCATTGACTTGATTAACATTTTCTGTAGGCATCTGAGTTTTGACTTCATTTTCATTTTTAACAGGCTCTGATTTTAATTCTGTGTTCTCTGGATTTATCATTACTTCTGTAATTGTCATTCCATCTGATTCATGTTCATCAAATGTTACACTGCGACTGATTATGATTCTGTTTGAATCTTTCAACAGCAACCTGTATCCTTTTGATTGTTCACTGTATCCTACTAGGATTGCTTCGATTGCTCGATCATCGAATTTAGTTCTTTTCTCTTTTGGAATGTATGCATATGCCTTGCATCCAAATATTCTGATATGTGAAAGATCTGGCTTTTCTCCATTCCACAATTCAAAAGGTGTTTTATCTGTAGCCTTCGTTGGCAGTCTGTTTTGCAAGTACACCGCTGTCATAACTGCTTCTCCCCAGTACTTCAGCGGTAGTGCTGCATCGAGTAGCATACATTTTGCCATTTCGATTATTGATCGATTCTTTCTTTCAGCTACTCCGTTTTGAGATGGTGAGTATGGTACACTTGTCTGAAGTTGAATTCCTTCCTGCTTCAGATAGTTTCTCAGCTTATTTCCAGTGTATTCACCACCATTGTCTGACCTTAGAATTTTCGGTTTTCTTTGAAACTTATTACTGACTTCTGCAATGAATTCTTGAAATTTCCCGAATACTTCATCCTTCCTTTGAATAAGATAACATTTTGTATATCGTGAAAAATCATCGATAAATGTCACAAGATATTTGCTTCCTCCTGATGACATTGTTTTCATTGGACCACAAACATCACTGTGGATCAAGTCCAACGGATGTTTTGTGCGATGTGTACTGGCTTCAGGATATGGTTTCTGTGTGGCTTTTCCTTTAATGCAATGTTCACATTTAATCTTTACATTACATTCTTTGATTTGAATTCCTGTGGCAATTCCTTGCTTGTTAATATCTTTAACAGCGTTCGGATCTCTATGCCCTAAACGTCTGTGCCACACATGAATACAATTTTCATGTTTAGTTTCGAACTTGGCCATGTTTGCAACTTCAGGAATATTCTTGCATGACAACTTGTATAAATTGTTTTCAGATTTTCCCACAGCCAACAACTTTCCATTGTATTTTATCGAACACTGGTTACCCGAAAATTCAATTTCCTTTCCTTTGCTTGCCAGTTGCTTCACTGATAACAAACTTCCTGTTAATCCTTGTGAATATAGAACATTTGTGACTTTAATTCTATTCACTGTGCCATTGTCTAAAATGCATTCCAGAAAACCATTTCCAATTCCATCTGCAATTAGACATGTTCCATTAGCAATGTAAATTTTGTCAGACTTCGTTTGGTCCAGTTCTGTAAAGAAATTCAGATTGTTTGTCATATGGGTTGTGGCTCCGGAGTCTATAAACCAGTCACTTGTTCTCTGACCAATGCCAATTGTAAAACTGCTGTGATTAGTGTCATCGTTGCCTGGATCACTCAATCTTTCTGTTACAACATTTTTGGCTTTGTGTTTTAATTTTGGCTGTTTATTTTCTTGCTCCATTCTTGCCTTCCATACTCTACAATCCACTTTTAAATGACCTGCCTTTTTGCATATGAAACAAGTTCTTGTTTCTCTGTCTTTATGCTGTTTATCATGACGATAGTTAGTGCGATTACTGGGTCTCGTATTGCTTGAGTACATTGCTGATTCATCTTTTGCTTCTGTTGAATCATTTTCTGAATCTTTCTTGCGCTTGTATGCATCAACAAGCTTGTTTTTAACATATTCTAGAGTAAGCTCATCTTCCTCTCTGGCTTCTAAAGCTGTTATCAATGTTTCGTACTCATCTGGTAAACCACAGAGCAATAGAGTCGCCACCTGTTGATCAGTAACTTCTTCACCAACACCACGCAATTGCTCAACGAGTTGCAAGGCTGCACTTATGTATTCTTGCATGTTCTGATTAATCTGTAGCTTTATCTTGTATAGCTTTTTGCGCAGATACATTTTACTGCTCAGATTAGATCTTTCATGCACCTTTTGTAGCTCCCGCCACATTTCTCTTGCACTGTTACAATTGCAAATGTGTATTAACTGATTATCTTCAACTGATAATGATATCGTGCATTGCGCCTTCTCGTTCTTTCTTTGCCAACCGTCTGGAATTGGGTCAGGTGTGTCGTCATTCACAACTGTCCATAAATCGTCTTTAATTAATAAAATTTTTACCTTGAATTTCCAGACTTGATAATTGCTGTTGTTCAATTTTGTTATCGTAAACTTTGTTTCGTTTGATTCCGCCATTTTTTCCTTTTTACTGACAAGCTGACTCACACGACTTCTTAGCGATTTTTACCAACGCTCGAACATAGGTTTACTATCGAAACGTTCCGATTACTTTTAAACCTACAAAGTCGCATATTCCGAGTCACTGTCTTATTTTTAAACTTTTAAGCATTACTTGGTAACTGGCCGGTAGCTGGGCCCATAACCTGATAGCAGAATATAATTTCCAGCAAACCAATCAAACAAACAAAATGTCTAACAACATGGCGAGAGGCACGCTTAACAGTCACGTGACCAACATAGAGGGATCATGCGATAACTAATAGCCTACTGTCGTTTTTCCAACAACAAGCAACTGAAAGAAGGCAGTAAAATCATGAAGTCTTTTAAAAGTTAAACGATTTTCTTGTTCAAGCAGAAAGATCGCAGTCGTATTTCCTGCACTTGACCGTATCAGTTTTCATCCACATACCTACTTCTTTCCCATTATCAATGGAACTGGGGTGGAAGTTTTGGCAACTTTGTCTTCCATTGATTTCGCACCGTAAATGGCACGAATCCTGAAACATAGAGCACTTCTGCCTACAATCTTAAAAGCATTCAATACAAGGTTTATCTGATATAGCTTTGCAACTCATTTATTTAAATAATACAATATTAAACAATTCTTCGATAGCACCGTAAAACCGGGGAAATATCTTACTGGCTATAATAGTAGGATATTGGAGATGACAAGTTAAGCCTGTGCGTTCTTTGTTTACTGAATAGAATGAAAAAACTTTTTTATTAATAGAGCAATACAATAGAGATTTAGTAACAAATCTGTAAAAAGGAAGATGTCGGGTCCCACGACTGTTTACGGATGGACCTATGCATGGAGAATCGATCCACCTAGCTACCTGAGTGTTGCTGCATCGTGACATACATACATACATACATACATGTACATACATACATACATGCATGCATACGTACATACATACATACATACATACATACATACATACATACATACATACATACATACATACATACATACATACATACATACATACATACATACATACATACATACATACATACATACATACATACATACATACATGCATACATACATGTACATACATACATACATACATACATACATACATACATACATACATACATACATACATACATACATACATACATACATACATACATACATACATACATACATACATACATACATACATACATACATACATACATACATACATACATATACATACATGATGTGCATGTATGCTTGACATACATACATACATACATACATACATACATACTTACATACATACATACATACATACATACATACATACATACATACATACATACATACATACATACATACATACATACATACATACATACATACATACATACATACATACATACATACATACATACATACATACATACATACATACATACATACATACATACATACATACATACATACATACATACATTCATATTTCCATTGGAAACTATTTGGAATTTTGTTTAATCAATCAGCTGCAGTTGTTTCAGTCCGAGGTTTCTATTGGAGGCGAAACATCGGTTACAGTAGGTAAAGTAATTATTTTATAATCGAAGCAATCAAACATAGCAATCTTCTTTTTATTAACCCTTTAATGCCGGAGGGTATAGGATTTCCCATACCATTTGCTACCATCTCGGCATTAAAGGGTTAAGCGAGTAAATTTTCTTTTGTCGGGAGAAGTCAATGTCGATCGTCCGTCCATTGGTAATTGCATCGGTTATCCCTTTCTTGAGCGAGAATAAGCTTATACTTTGAGTTTATATTTTTACTGGGAGGAACTCATAACAAAGTGAGCTCTCTAGAAGTAAAGGTCATTTAAATCAAGTCTCATTTGAACATTATAATTAGAATAAATTACTTCTCAATGGCGACATCGAACATATCCGGCTCTTCCGGATGGTCTGCTTTGTAGAGATAGTACGGAGGGAGAGTCTTAAACAAACCCTTCAGTTCTTCCAAACTGTACTCAGCATGATAAAATATCGAATCGTCCCTATAGAAACAAAACCAAAACTCAGTGGCGGATCCAGAACTGTTTCAAGGGGGAGGCCAAAATCTTAGATCTTGGACGGGCAAAAAGGAAAAAAATTCGAAAAATAGTGATCGGTCGTTGAGAAAAAAATACTTTTCATCCGCCGAAAAAAGTTGATGACCTTTTTTTAGTCATCTGTCCAAATTTTCCGGAAAATCATACTATTTCATCCCCCGAAAATGTTGTTGACCTTTTATTTTTTTGGGATAACTGTCCAAATTTTCCAGAAAATCATACTATTTCATCCCCCGAAAATGTTGATGACCTTTTTTTTAGTCATCTGCCAAAATTTTCCGGAAAATCATACTATTTCATCCGCCCAAAAAGTTGATGACCTTTGTTTAGTCCTCTCGACTTGAAAACCGAAACGGGGGGCCACGTACCATGCAATTTTCCTAATAGGGGGGCCAATATCCATTACACCCATATTCGTATTGCTAATTTCAGACCAAATGGGGGGCCACGTCCCATGGCAGTTTTCAATGGGGGCCATGGCCGAATTGGCCCCCCTGGATCCGCCCCTGCAAAAACTGATATTATAACTCGATGTATTTCGCCGGCAACAGTCGTCATCAATGTAACAATGTTACCATCTCTGAATGATGGTCTCTTTTGTACACATCGCAGCTATGAAAAACCGGTTTTTCTGAAGCACAAGTCACCAGAGTCGAAGTCCTACGCGTTGGCTAAACGAAGCCGACAGTTTCTCGTGCTGTACAGGGTTGGCAAAAAACCTTAAGGTTTTTGCCAATATATTGGCCATTGCGAAATGAAATTTTACAGTCTTCAAGACAATTCGTATCTACACATGATGGCCAGATTTCGTTAAAATATTTCAAACAGAACAAAAGTTACAATGTATACAACTTTTAGTGAAGCCACCCACCGTTTTTTACGAGTAAAAAACGCGACGCAACAAAAAGTAACACAAACCAATTTAATTATTCTGGTCAATATCCTGGCCAGAAGTAAGAATATCAAAATGAAATTTTACAGGCGTAAAGACAATTCATATCTGCACATGGTGGCCGGATTGCATAAAAATATTTCAAACAGAACAAAAGTTATATCAATTTTAGTGAGGCCATTCACCTTTTTTGACGATTCAAAAACGAAACGCAGTAAAAAGTAACAAAATCACGAGTTTATTAAGTATCATCTCCAATAATTGTTATATAAAATCGCCCTGCTATTGCCAGATGATCAATATTATCACTAAAAAAGAAACAGGTCTGCACTACCAGCGTAGCTGCACGTCACTGAGAAGTCTCTTAGCAAGATGACAATCATGTTGGTTAATAAGGAATCTGTCAGATAAATAATTTTGCTATTAAAGCAATGAAATTCAAATTTAAAAAAGAATGAAAATGGACAAGGTGTCCAAGACAGACAAAATGTGTATTCAGACACCTCTTGAGCAAGATCCTATGAGCAACGTCTACCCTGATAAACAGCGAGAGCGCAAAAATTAAGAGTTAAGCTGAGATTTAAGAGATTTTCCGTGATAAAAATGAGATCGGCTCAATGTCGATTGTTCTACACTGTGTCCCAATAAATCGAGACCCCTTTTTTATAATGTGAATAAAACAGGCAAATCTTAATCGATTTTCAAAATCTTAAAACTGTTTTTTTCCTGAGAAAATTTTCTTACATTGGTTCAAATATGAAGTTTCTGGCATGAATATTGACGTCATAATTACGTCATTTGCATCAGAGAATTCCAATGTTAAGTACCGAAAAAGTTGTGTTCGGTACTTAACAGTGGACTAGGAAACACAAACTGCCATGTGATGGAAGCCTTTATCCTGGGAGCCACAAGCACTATCACAATGCACGAAACGCTCGTAAATAAGCTGGTGCCCTGCACTTGGCATTAGATAAATGGAGATAATTAGCTTTTATAGTAAATATGCAAATCATCAGAAGCACTGAACGCAAATTGTGAAGCACTACCAAGTTCATTTGACAACAGTTATTTAAGATGAGACTTAATAAAATCGTGTTTTTGCTACCGTTTTTTTCGTTTAGTTTTTTAAACGTCAAAAACGGTGGGTGGCCTCACTAAACGTGGTATAACTTGCGATGTGGTTGAAATATTTGTATGAAATTTGGCCTTCAAGTGTAAGTATGAATTGTCTTTAAGCCTGTAAAATTTCATTTTGAAATTCTTACTTCTGGCCATGATATTGGCAGAAACCTAATTTTTTGCGTTTCGTTTTCGAATCGTCAAAAAAATGGTGGGTGGCTTCACTAAAAGTGATAAAACTTTTTTACTGTTTGAAATATTTTGATGAAATCTGGCCATCATAAAATTATGTAAATATGAATTGTCTTTAAGACTGCAAAATGTCAGTTAGAAATTCTTAGTTTTGGCCAAGATATGGGCAAAAAACCTAGAGGGTCTTTTTTTGGCCCACCCTGTAATATAATATAGGCCTAATATAATATAATATAATATAATATAATATAATATAATATAATATAATATAATATAATATAATATAGCGTATCTCGTACAGAATAGCAGCACTTGTCTGGCGGTGCCTCACTGGTTGTGCTCCGTCCTACTTGTCTGATCTCTGTCGCCCTGTCTCCGACATAGCCTCCCGTCGAGCTTTACACTCTTCGGCCAATGGGGAGCTGCTGGTCCCTCGAACCCGCTCTGAACCAGACAGCGTTGAGCCTTCTTGGTTGTTGGCCCGTCCACATGGAATGGGCTCCCGCTTGCACTACGCTTATTACCTCGGAATAATTTGCCTGCTTTCTACAATCTACCAGTTGCTTAAGACCTATCTGTTTAGCCGTGGCTGCGCTGGGAGCGCCTCTGAGAAGACTTCTTGAAGAGGCGCTATATAAGTTTTCGGAATGAATGAATGAATATAATAGGATGTAATATAAAATAATATATTGGCCTATACGTGATATCAAGAGTGTACAATTCAGTAACTTGCAAACAGTATTACAAGCAATCCGAAAATCGATGAGCAATCATGGTCAAATACCTGGTGCATTTTCGAAAGTAGTTTGGCAAGTCAGCGAAAAGTTGACGATCGTTGTTGAAGGCGTTGATGGCACGAGGCGGAAAATAGGTGTCCGTTGCCTTATAGTAGACCTTTATCACGAGAACCAACATAAGAGCGACCATTATTGTCTAGAAACACTTTCATGGGTAATTTGTATTTTGCCATCAGCCTATTCTATTATGCTCAGATTCCTGTGATTCCCGCAAGCTTCGTTTCTACATCTCCAATCATTCGATTCGTTTACATCAATAACTCGCCTGTTATCCCAGTGCAAAATAGTTTATGACTTTGTCAGGAAATCAAACCATCTTACAAGTCTTCCATTAACGGTTAACCAGTCTTTCTCGTTCACAATTTTGCGGCTCTTCTATCTATCTATGGCTCTCTCGATTTCGGGACTTAATATCTATGTGCAACTTCTGTGTATTGTTGCCATAAAATGGTTCATTATTTTTTTCCTAGAGATTTCTATTTAGACAATCGTGCATTCTACTGACTGAGAGATAAGAAGGCGAAGCACACACGCCCTGTTTTATACAGGTCTAGACTATATATTTTTGTGTTTAACCCTCAGGCTACCAAGCTTTTTTGTAACACTGACTACCAAAAGGGGTGGTTACCACCCCCCCTGGATTTTTGGTTCGGTTTGAGATATCATAACTTGTAATACATAAATGGATTCAGCATTCATTTCTGCACAAAATGGTATATTTAGGTTTAAAATATATGAAAGCACCCCGGAATTATGAATTTTTTACCGTAGGCACCCGTCGATTCCACAAAATGTATACTTTCGCATAAGCAAAATATTAGATTCTGTGTGTTTTTAACATAATTTATTTATTTAAATATAATAAAGTCCAATATCCAACTATAACAACTAGTAATAAGTTAGTTTTAATTACAATAAAAAGAAAAAAAACATGTATTAGCTGCTGAAAAACGTTTACGGAGACTTATCGGTTTACGTTGTAAAAAACCCCAACATTTTCACACATTTAAATTTATTTTGAGCACTTCCGGTCATCAAATGTCAAATTAATTGGTATCAAAAGATAGCCCTAAATGCCCTCTATAGAATGGCATAATTTACTTCTCTTGAAAAATAAATTATGAATAATTTTTAATTGGAAAAACATATAAATTTTATGAAAATAAAACACCTTTTTATATATTTTAATTTATTTTGAGCACTTCCGGTTGTCCAAAGACAACTCCGTGACCACCAAAATGTAGCCCCACACTCCCTCTACAGAATGGTGTAACTTGTGTCTCTTCGTGTTAAAGGACGGGTAAGATACAGCCAATAATCTAAGGGGGGTGGTATCCACCCCCCCCCTGGTGCCTCGGGTATATCGGGTATAACTTTTGAATGGAATGGTATGGTATATCATCACACATTTTAGCTCAAAATGTGTGCAAATGAATCCTCTACAGCTACCTAAAACGTCAAATTTTTATTTGGGGAAAACCTAGGGGGGGGGTGGATACCACCCCCCTCTGGTAGCCCGAGGGTTAAAGAGCTGCCCTAGGAAAGGAAGGAGCCAGCAGTCTCACCATGCAACAAACAGTCTTACGTTATGTTCGATTATACGTTATAGGGGCAAAGAACCTGAATAAAAAGAAGAATATTATGCCAATGTTTTATATAACGCGTTCAGTGTTATATAATATAAGACTGAACGCGTTATATAGGACATTGGCATATTATTCTTCTTCTTTTTCTTCAGGTTCTGTGCCCCTAGGCAGGTTCGAATGCAAAATTTTGCCACTCCATCCTCCGCTGTGCCTTCTTTTTGAGTTTTTGTTAACCGTCCTCCGTGATCCAGTCCATCATCATCTACATGTATATCAATCTTCCTCTTGTTATTGGCCTATTATTAAATAGCAATTTCACAATTATAATTGTTTAACTGGGCTTGAAACGCATTTCATACGACTTCCGTCAGACAAACAGTTATTCCCGTAGACACAGTAAATATCAATTTAAAACAAGCGTCCATTAATACCTTCTGGAAGATGTCAGTCGCTTCTGCTTTGTGGAAAATCGGAACGTAGCATCCGAATGAAGCGAAGGTTCCACCGACTTTGAGAAACTTCAGACACTCCTTGAAGAACGTATCGATGTCAAACCAATGCAAAGCTGATCCAACCGTAATGAGATCAACGCTTCCTTCGTCAAGCATTGCGCTCAGGTTTTCCGCAGATCCGACCCTGGAAAGCACAAGCTCACTTTTCAAGGCATTGCCTGTCAAGTGTAAACCATAGAACCAGGTCAGGTAAAATCTTCTGACCAAAGGAAATATTATCTGGAGACATGACTTTATAGTTTTCGACAGTAATCAATGCTATTAAGCTGCTCAAAATAAGTTATTGTGTCGTGTTTATAAACGCTAAATTTATGTTGAAATACAGACGTGGCTAGAATAATCAGTTACTCGATTAAAATTTAATGTATAGACTGCAGACGGATTGATACAATGAGACGGGAACCGACACGAGCAACGTCATTGGTGTATACTGTTGAAAAGTAGTCCGATATAATTATGCGTTTTATGCATGGCTGATTACGTTAATATTTTTTTTGATCCACCTCAGCAGTTGCACTTGTTTTTAACTTGGTGGTTTGAAATAGGCCTATTGCAGGATGTCATTCGGCCTTAACCCCGTTGGATGTGGCCTAGACAAGCGGCTCTCAACCTCTTGAGACTCACGTACCACTTATAAACAGTACAAACTGGTTTTACAACTGCACAAACTGGTCTGACAACTGTACAAACTGGTCTGACAACTGTACAAACTGGTTTTACAACTGTACAAACTGGTCTGACAACTGTACAAACTGGTTTTACAACTGTACAAACTGGCCTGACAACTGTACAAACTGGTTTTACAACTGTACAAACTGGTCTGACAACTGTACAAACTGGTTTGTCAACTGTACAACCGGGTTTGACAACTGTACAAACTGGTCTGATAACTGTACAAACTGGTTTTACAACTGTACAAACTGGTTTTACAACTGTACAAACTGGTGTCGACTCTCTTAAAATAATATCGGATTGATGGGTGAGTAAATTGCTCAGTTGTTACACAATAAGTCACGATATTATGCTTATACGTTGTTTTTGCCATTTATTGGTCACAATCGCCGGTCTGTAATACTAAGCAAGAACACATGAACTGACTTTTTCCATATTTACGATAACAATTTTTAAAAATTATTTTCCCCATAAAAATGGTTGATTTTTTTATAGGCCCCTATTTCTTTGTTTCTAGCAGAAAAGAAAAGAAATAGTTTTTCTACTTGACAGAAAAGAATTTTGTCTTTTGAGTTTATCTCAAAACTAGGTTTTTCGAGATAGGCCTACGTTGTTCTTCCTTATAACGGCAGAATTGGTGTCAAACGGTCTTTTCCGATTTCCTATGATTGCAAAAAGACACAATATTAATGCAATAGCCTACATATTGAGACTATTACCTGTACGTTATGTTTTTGTAGTTGGCAGTCGCTATCTTTCCTTGTTTCACCTGAGCTTCGCTGTTGTCGACTCCAATGACTTTGTCAAAGCTTTTAGCCAGAAGCCATGTACTCTGACCGCTGCCACATCCGATGTCCACAGCCAATCCTCTCCTCTTAACCCCGTTCGAATCTTCATCCACATAATTGAGAATTCTTTCGTAGAGTTCTGCTGGATACGTTGGTCTGTATTTGATGTAGTATCTTGCTACAGACTCGAGTTCATAACCAAACGACGTCGAAGACATTCTGACTTTTTTATCAGTTGTATTCAGCAGAAACTTGACAACCTATGCTAAGTGTATGATGGCGTTGTCGAATGACAATGAAAGCCAACACAAGTCAGCAGCAGCTTTTTCTTCTCTTTTACCAGGTCCTTTGGCTGTTTGCGATCGAAAAATACTATGCGACGTCTTTTGAATGGTGTGTGCGCAATAAAACATCGCTGCAAACAATGAGTTTTCTTTTCTGGACAAAAGACTCGACACGTGGCGCATCGATCATGGTGATTGTAGGGCGTAATAGCTGCAGCATGTTTGTGCACAGGTGAGCATGGACAAATGCATGAATTCATGCATGAACATGCGAATCCATGCATGGATCGATTGAAATTTTAAAAGAGCAGAAGAAGATGAAATGGAAGGGAAATAATTAAAGGAGCAAGGCGAATATGACGGAGGAGGAGGAGGAGGAGAAGCAGGAGTAGTAGGATGAGATGAAGAAAGAGGAGGAGCAGGAGGAGATGAAGGGGTTGGAGGAGGAGGAGGAGGATGCCAGAAAGAGGAAGAAGATGAGAAAGAATCTGAAAAAATCATAAAATAATTATGACTTTCAATATAATATATTAAAAGTCATAATTATTTCATTATTGCTAATCAATCATCGCTGCATACAGACAAATTTGATTTTCACAAAAGAGACACATATGTTTAAACACCCTCACTCACTTCCTCGTTAAAATCGATCGCACGTCTTCAATGGAATATTCTCAGAGGTAGGGTTGGGGGTCATCCACTGCATTTCCGTCTTCAACACCTTCCAGATGATTAGAAATTTATTAATATCTCTGCCCGATGCCCATTCATCACACGCATCGCTCGCTAGATCCAAACAAAAGGATTGTCAAGCATTCAGAAATTTTGTCGAGCTGCATAGAAAATCGATAATTATGTCTCTTTTTTGATACATAGCCTACTATTTAACTGAAGTTAAATCAGAATTTGTAAGAAGGAGAATTTTAAGACGACAAAGCAGGAAACGAAGGAAAAGGAGAACGTGAAAGGGAGGAGAGGAGGAGGAGGACGAAGAAGAGGAGAAAAAGAAGGGGAGGAAGATGAAGAAGACGGGAGAGAATTCTGTTTGAAAATCAATATTGAAGTCAGAAAGAACAAATCAATTTCAGCCCTCATCCGACTCACTGCATTAATCGCAAGCACACATTCATGAGACACAGTGACTACCATAACTGTATCACTGAGCGATCAACCTATTCGCCCACTCACTCGCCCTCCTAAACCCATCTATTCGCTAACTCAAAAATAAAGGTAAAACCCACACACTCACTTACAATGTCATGTATAATAGGCCTACATACTAACCGTCTGGATAGAAACGCTGGTATTATACTTTATTGTGCTGTATAATAATTGTACATGTAGGCTATCTGACCATTAATAGTGCACTTAATAATAACGACAATTTATATGGCGCCATATTGCGATCATACCGCTACAAGGGCCTTTCAGATGCGCTCCCAGAGCGTGCAACCCCGAGAGAAAAGACAGGTTTTGAGACGAGAGAAAGATTAAGAAACACTAACAGAGACACAGCGAACTGATGGGGGAAGATCCTTCGTAGCGGTCCTGACGCGGGGAACATGGATGCCAAACCTATTAGAGGACCTAAGAGGATGCAGCGAAGTAGAAGAGAGGGACGAAGTAAAAGCTTACTGTAAGATCACACAGATATATATCGAGGCAACACAAGATTGAGATATTTTGCTGACCAAAATAATAACTTCGAATTGATTGCGGACTGAGAGTAGAGTTCATCGAAGTTGTTCAGCTATGCATGTAGACTTGTGAGAGAATCGGGCAATGAGTAAGCTTATAATTATAGCAGTACATGTTTGATTAAGACACAATTTTACGAACTATGCAACGACAAATAACATGGCTGATATTTTGAATGCTTCATTTATTTGTTTTAGTTTTAAACACCGGAATTCAAGATTCAAGAATAATGCGTAACTTATAACATTAATTTCAATTCAATCATGAAAATGATTTTAAATATTTTCTGAATGTCAAAATATGTTGAATCCCATGTCGTGTTTCTGCCGAATGCATCGTCCATAGTTTTCCATCCTGAAATAAACCAAAGGAAACATTTTAGCCTATTTATTATGAAAGTTGATAGTTTTAATACAATTTTCATTTAGAATTTACTGCTTTTAGTAGGCATTGCATCGTCAAGAAAGGCGAGCTATAAAGTATCAGCTGCGTTTTAGAGGAACGAGTTGCAACTTGAGAAGACCTACAAGAAGCGTGTTGCAGTAATCCACACGACAGCAGACGAATGCATGCACAATCGGGGCAACCGATGCATACATTACATACATACATACATACATACATACATACATACATACATACATACATACATACATACATACATACATACATACATACATACATACATACATACATACATACATACATACATACATACATACATACATACATACATACATACATACATACATACATACATACATACATACATACATACATACATAGTTTTACATACATACATACATACATACATACATACATACATACATACATACATACATACATACAGACGTTGATACGCGTGGAACTTGAGTGAGTAATTAATACTCCACAACATTTACGTGTTATTTTGTGATCATAAATTTATAGGCTCTTTTTATCGGGATTGCAAAGAACTTTCTCAAGAAAAAATATTGTGCTTCATATGCACGATGCACATATGGAATATTATATGCATATGCTACATAATATTTATAAATACAAAATACATGTAAAAATACAATGTCATGCAGAGAATCATATCCTCCAGGCGTAGGCTATAAATCCACATAATTTCAATGCATTAACATCTTTGCCAACAAATTTATATCGAAATAATCATGATTATAAATCGGTAAAATGGACATACGTTGTTTATCTTCCTGCATGCTGGCAAGCATTGAAACCTGTTAGACTAAATTTACCTAAATGAAAAAGAGAGACGCATGACATTGATACACACTGAACAATCCCACATCCAAATTATAGTCATCGTCATCATCACCATCATCATCATCATCATCACCGTAGTAATAAAAATCATCGTCGACGTCGTCGTCGTTATCATCGTCATCTTCATAGTCAGTGCCACGGTCATCGTCAACATCATCGTCATCATCATCATCATCATCATCATCGTCATCATCATCATCATCATCGTCATCATCATCATCATCATCATCATCATCATCGTCACTATCATCATCGTCATCATCGTCGTCGTCGTTATCGTCAACACTATCATCATCCACAACAAGGTCGTCATCATGATGGGTCGTCATCGTAATCGTCATCTTCGTCGTCGTCATCACCATCATCATCATCATCATCATCTTAACTATCGTCGTCATTCTCTTTCACTCTCATCTTCTTTTTGCAGACTCTATCATCATCGGAATCATCAAGAGAATGACGAAAGTGATGTGTCGCAAATGTAATCACTCACAATTAAATTTGCATGACTTATCAGTTCCGCAATTGTTGTAACATTTGAGGTAATCAACAGTGCATTTATCCGTCTGTCGTTTTGCAGGATGTGCGGACACATCGTGCACTACAATGAGACATAGTATTACAGCAGAATATCATATTATAAAACGATTGAAATCGTCATTCATTCGAGACACGCGTTGAATCAATCGCTTCAAGCAGCAAAATCGTTTACATATTCCATCAAGTAAAGTTAAAGAGAATTGGATAATAATTGAGCGCCAAGTCCACTCCCAACTACAAAGTAGTCTGTTCACGTTGTTCCGTAACCTTACATCTAGGCATACGCCTCATCATCTTTGTCTCTGTCGATTCTGCCTATTGGGACAGGGAGTGCTCTCAGTTGAGCTTGCTCGTTCCTCCATGAGACAAAGTCGTGTTTCTTCTGTGGCTGGTCCTTCGCTTCAGATTCGCCTGCACTCAATATAGCCTAATAATATTATGACTAGCTGAATTACCCGGTGTAAAGGTTTCAAATTACCCCCTCCTAAACATTACCCCTTGCAACCTGTAAATTGCATCAATCATCGCATCTATTGCACTAAAAATATCGGGAAAATCATCCTGCTTTTTGTTTGGGTCTGAAAATTTTTTTCATCTGTAACTAAAATACTAAATCGTCGCTTAAGTTACATGGAGAAATGGCTTCGAGGCTATTATTTTTTACTGATTAAAATATTTATAACAAACCACGAAGTAGGATGACGGATGAAAATCTTCGGACCAAAACAAGAAGCGGGATGATTTTTCTGATTTTTTAGTGCAATAAATGCGATGATTGATGAAAATCTAGTTTCCAGGGGCGGCGGGGGGTAATCTGAAACCGGTTTCAAGTTACCGGTGGGGTTATGTTTAGGAGGGGTCATTTGAAACCTTTACACCGGCGTTGCCTGGGAAATTTAGGCTCTCTGACACATTCTGTAAGCCGTTGAAAACTGTTCACGTTTGTCGTCACTAAGTCTTGTCTAGATAAGTTGAACTTGTTGACGATTTGCTATTTAAATGCTACAATGAGTTGGATTCATATTTACATGTATATAATTATAAAACAGCGCTTGGGCGTGATGTAGGCCTACATGCTCGCGTTCCCAACACAGTACTGTTCTTACTGTTCTTTGAATGAAAATTATTGATAATGATAATTATGACGATTTTTCTGCTCATTATGTTGCAATGTTGATTGTCTTACCATGGACAACCAGAAGAAGGCAGAACACGAGCAACATGAATGTCTTCATCTGAAATATTGAAACAGTGCAAGAACATCCGTTGTTTGCAGCAAAATATCTAATGAACATTGATTTCAGACCACTTAAAGAGGCTCTAATATGCAAATCTCACAAAAATGTTATGTGTAGCCTACATTCAAGCCAAACACGTTTTCTATTGCACTTGAATTTATTGCTTATTCCGAAGTGCATTTCTTTCGACAATATTTATGTGGTAATGGAATCGATCGCTGCAAAAGAAATAATCTGCTTGCAAATTGAGTCATTTTATAAAATATCATCTAACCTACTCGTCTCAAGACCAGAATTTTCTCTCAGAATTTTTTTTACTAATACTGGGAATTATTCTCCTAAGCTTCTGCTAGCTTCTGCTAAGAAAAGCACTTTCTAAGCATGCAGAGCTTTTTTAACGTGCAGTTGTGCCCGAAATGTGCAGTTTTAAAATGGATTTAGGCAGTTGTAGAAGCACTTCTGTACACTTAAAAAGCTAGCAAAAAGGTCATTGTCCTCCGATTGGAAGTAATTTACCATGGACATTGGGAAAGGAAAGAAGGTGTTGTGCGGCTCAAAAAATATATTTAATAGTACAGGTGATATGATACAATACAACAACGATGACCATAATTATGGTAAGCATTGAGCAATCAGGCATCTCAAGTCTGAAATTAAAAAGCACATTTTCAGCAGTAAGAAAAATCACTGAAAGAATTCAGCCATTATAAAGGCAAACACTTTTACCGTGAAAAATGATTCGGTCGAACGTTTCTTCTGCTGAATTCAACAAAAATTCTTCACCAACTTTCCAGCACACAACAGGCAAGCGGTATATATAGCGAAGTTTTGATAGACGCAGTTGCATCTGTTGCTTATTAGACGATTGGTGTCTTTTGGACGAAGCATCAATCTAAAATCATAAAATATGACGTTAATACAAAGCCAATCTAGCATCTCTGCTTCCAGACAAATATTGCGGATGTTGCTCAGGCGATGGGTGTCCAATTTAGGACTGTCATGCTACAAACATAAACTATGAATTTATTACCGAGCCAACGAAACATCGCTGCAGACAGGCAATTTCTTTTAACAAAAGAGACCTGTTCCACCTTTCAAAATACCCACTCCCCCGGCCAAATCAATCGCAATTCTCGAGTTGCTTGTTCTATGAAATCGGGGGAGGGTGATCCTTAAGCCTCACGTGTTTCATCAACGACAGACGCTTGAAATTCTCTCAATGCCTCTGCATCCAGAAATTTGATTTTCACAAAAGATACATATGTTTTACCATCGCTCAATCCTCTGTTCAAATCGATCGTGCGCCCTCGGTGGTGGTTTACCGGGGGGAGGGTATCGCCATCCAACTTATGTGCATCATCAACACCAGATGCTCAAAGTTTTCCTAACGTACTTATCTCTTCACGATGCCCATTCATCTTCACGTAGAACACTGACCATCATGAAGCGTCAAAATTGTCACGTGACCTAATTAGTATTCGTAGCGCATATGGTGTCATAATATATGATAATTATGTCTAGGACAAAATAATAGGAAAGAGAGCAATCCTAATTAATATTCATAGCCCATTTAACTGACACAGCATCTTGCATAGCCGGCAAAATCGAAAATAGAAACATTACGTCATCGAAATTTTCCAGTCGTAAAATCGAATTTACAGTGACTCATCTTCCTTTGGTGCGAATCTTGATTATCAAACATTCATGTGCAAGTGCCGCCTACTATAAAGTCATCCGTCGTTAGTTTCTTCTTAACCCGTCGGAGGTGAGGTGGGGTATAATGATAAACCCCAGAAGTATTCTACTTTGAACTTTTAGCGGAAAACGTGGAGCCAGCTCGGGTAAAAAAAAATTTCTACCTTTATGAATATGAAATACGGAAACTTTGCCACAATCTCGGGAATTTTGAACAAACAGTTTTTTCATATTTTTGCATGTTTTAAAAAGAATATTATTTTCTCATAATTAGGCTATACAAAATATTATACGCCTACATGTTGATTTTATGGGTCATTCGTTTAGCATGCGAGTGTGCCTTGAACTCGCCAATGCTGTGTTCATACATGACCGGAGCGCACCTTTGGTTAGGCATATCAATCATCCCTTAGAAATAAGCGAAATTAAAACCAGATATCGCACGGCTTCGTCAATCATCCAGTATTATTATTGTATGCACTACAGCGATTCATTACAAGGCGTCAGCATGTTTGGCTATTGCTTCGGACACCGTCAGGTTCGTCATCTGTCATCCTTTCTATCAGCAATAATTAAAAACAGAATAATATGATGTACCCATGTAAAAGCGTCTGGCGAGAAATACTCCTATGTTCCAATTATTTTCTCTTAGATGTAAAGTAATCTTGTAAGGACGCAAATTGTCTAAGTCCCTCTGGTCTCTTCTCCTTTTTGTGTACATCAGGGTTCTCTCAAGGTTCTCTTCTAAATCTTCTCCATACGGTTGTTCCTGTTCGCTACTGAAGGCGCAGGGACTTCGCTAATGATATGATATCCATTCCAAGCATACATACGTTGTCACTCAACAGACGCAGCGAAACATTTCCATGAATAGGTGCCATAATTATAAGTCAATCGAATGAATGAACGAATGAATGAATATAAATTTTATGTGTCTTGCATGTATGCTTGTAGCCTATATATGTATGTATGCATGTATGACTGTATGCATGTATGCATGTATGTATGTATGCATGTATGCATGTATGTATGTATGTATGTATGTATGTATGTATGTATGTATGTATGTATGTATGTATGTATGTATGTATGTATGTATGTATGTATGTATGTATGTATGTATGTATGTATGTATGTATGTATGTATGAATGTATGTATGTATGTATGTATGTATGTATGTATGTATGTATGTATGTATGTATGTATGTATGTATTTATGTATGTATGTATGTGTGTGTGACACTGTGTGTATGTATGTATGTATGTATGTATGTATGTATGTATGTATGTATGTATGTATGTATGTATGTATGTATGTATGTATGTATGTATGTATGTATGTATGTATGTATGTATGTATGTATGTATGTATGTATGTATGCATGCATGCATGCATGTATGTATGTATGTATGCATGCATGTATGTATGTATGTATGTATGTATGCATGTATGTATGTATGTATGTATGTATGTATGTATGTATGTATGTATGTATGTATGTAAGTATATATGTATGTATGTATGTATGTATGTATGTATGTATGAATGTATGTATGTATGTATGTATGTATGTATGTATGTATGTATGTATGTATGTATGTATGTATTTATGTATGTATGTATGTATGTATGTATGTATGTATGTATGTATGTATGTATGTATGTATGTATGTATGTATGTATGTATGTATGCATGCATGCATGCATGTATGTATGTATGTATGCATGCATGTATGTATGTATGTATGTATGCATGTATGTATGTATGTATGTATGTATGTATGTATGTATGTATGTATGTATGTAAGTATATATGTATGTATGTATGTATGTATGTATGTATGTATGTATGTATGTATGTATGTATGTATGTATGTATGTATGTATGTATGTATGTATGTATGTATGTATGTATGTATGTATGTATGTATGTATGTATGTATGTATGTATGTATGTATGTATGTATGTATGTATGTATGTATGTATGTATGTATGTATGTATGTATGTATGTATGTATGTATGTATGTATGTATGTATGTATGTATTTATGTATGTATGTATGTATGTGTGTGTGTGACACTGTGTGTATGTATGTATGTATGTATGTATGTATGTATGTATGTATGTATGTATGTATGTATGTATGTATGTATGTATGTATGTATGTATGTATGTATGTATGTATGTATGTATGTATGTATGTATGTATGTATGTATGTATGTATGTATGTATGTATGTATGCATGTATGTATGTATGCATGTATGCATGTATGTATGTATGCATTTATGCATGTATGTATGTATGTATGTATGTATTGAGGCGTGTAACTGTGCACGTATAATTTTAATACCAAACCAATAAAATATCGCGGCAAACAACGAATTGCCTTTTCTGTCTTTTATTAGCACGTCTGCCATCTTCCTTTAAATAATACAATGTCGACCTCACTTGCCATTCAATATTTTATTATCGAGCATACAATAAGTGCAATCATCAAATCCTACAATAAACTCACATCAAAATCATCCAGCCTATATAAATTTAAAGTCAATATTTATTTGAAATGAAATTGCACACACAACATTTGCAAAATTAATTGTTTGTAAATCTGCCAGTCTCGTGTTTTGATTAAGCGAAAATTGAATTTGATTGAATTGAATTAGCCACATATTATATCTTTTGTGGCTTCAACCCGGTGAAAAATGCCTCGGTCGAATTCCAAGATGGAAGTTTGCGGACCTGTTGTAGCCCTCTGGATTCGTTGTGTAGAATCGTGCATAGCTGCATTTCGTGCAAATTTAACCAAAAGCACCCTGTTCTCTGTAGAAAGAGTCGCAACAAGACTCGCTCAATCATTCATGTTGCCTGGAGCAAAACGCGTGGTGCGTCGATCATGGTGATTAGGGTGTCAGACTGTCGGCGTAATGTCTGTAGCATGCTTATGTGTATGCCTATGTGTCGATAGACAAATGCATGCATTCGTGTATGGACATGTGAATGCATGCATGGATGAATTGAAAAAAAATTACAAGTAAAAGAAAACGAAATGGAAGGGAAATATTTAAAATAAGGCGAATATGAAGGAGGAAGAGGAGGAGAAACAGGAGAAGTATAAGGAGAAGAACAAGGAGTAGGAGGAGTAGAAGAAGTAGGAGTAGGAGGAGAAGAAGGAGACGAGAAAGAATCTGAATAAATCAGTATTGAAGCTATGCTTTGGTCGGCGCTTTTAGCATTTGCCTCAACTTTTACAAACAGCAACAGTTGTAGGGCTGTTACAGTAGGCCTGTCCATAATAATTTTATTACCCCCCAATCATGACGCCGCTTGAAAATTTTGGCGAGTAGATACCATGAACTCATTTTTATGATTTTTTTAGATGCAGTAGGCTACCAGAAGAGAAAGCTTTCCCACATACACTGTGTCCACGATAAAGTAGATCACTAGAGTTTGTGTAATATCTTGGTCAATTGTAGTAATATATGTACGAAATTTGGTGCACATGAACTTCAGTCTATTCTATCCATATCCTGCAAATTTTATTAGAATTGATGTAACGGTTAGGAAGATATACCTTTTTGAAAATGGGTGGTTCAGAAACCAAGTTACCAAACAGGAAAACGCATAGAAATACGTCATTTTTCTTGCTACGCGGGGAACACAAAGGCTGTTGTTTTTAAGCGTCATTTTCGGAAACAGTTACAGATGTTCTTCTCTCGCAGCAACTCTTGCCGGCCATCCGCATTTTCCAGCAAGACAGTGCCCCAGCACATCGAGCACATGAGACTGTTGCGTTCCTGAGACTGTGAGACTCCAGCCTTCATCACTCCTTCACTTTGGCCACCAAACAGTCCAGATCGCAATCCTGTGGATTACAAGGTCTGGGGTGTGTTGCAGGATCGCGTTTATCGGACAAGAATCGGGGACGTTGAACATCTTTGGGAGCGGCTAATTGAGGAGTGGAGCCGGTTCGATCAACGAATCATCGACGTCGCTGTCAATCAGTGGCGTCAGCGGCTCAGAGCCTGTGCGCGCGCTGAAGGCGGGCACTTCGAACATCAACTGTGACCGTTGAACTCAACAAAACCGCTCTTTTCAACCAAATGTTATGACAATTGACTAACCCACGGCAAATTGGGCAGAGTTACGGTGTACAAAATATTTAATAAATTACTTCACAAATATTTAACATATTGGTAGAAACAGCAGTATAGGCTATACTTTTTCGTCTTTCTATGCGTTTTACTGTTTGGTAACTTGGTTTCTAAACCACCCAATTTCAAAATGGTATATCTTCGTAACCGTTGCATCAATTTTAATAAAATTCGCAGGATATGGATAGAATAGACTGAAGTTCATGTGCACCAAATTTCGTACATATATTACTACAATTGACCAAGATATTACACAAAATCTAGTGATATACTTTATCGTGGACACAGTGTACAACAGACAAAATGAAGTAAAGTTCACTGCAGCTGGTGTTCAAAATGTCATCTTTGTTCACGGACACACAATCCTAGACGTTGACGCCTCTTCTATCTACATGTAGTTGACTCTCAACTCATGATTGCATTGGAGAAGCGCGTTTGTCGTTCCAATAATTATTCGTGACATCAATAACCTGATTGAAGAGTGGCAGCTGTTTGACCACGTGATCATGGATCGGGCCATCCAACATTGGCAACCACGTCTACGGCAGACATATTGAGCACCAGCAATGGCTGAGCTTCACTTTCTTATTTCATCGATACACAGAATGTAGCGACTCTTCATTCATTCATTCATTCATTCATTTCAGGCATTTATATAGCGCCTCTTCAAGAATATCTACTCAGAAGCGTTCCCGACCCAACCACGGCTAAAAAGAACAGTCTTAACCCTCGGAAGTATCCCTGGGGGTTATTTTGACCCCAACATACATTTCTTGTATATATTTCCTCAACTATGCAATGCATGCGTATTAACTTCTAGGACTTTGATTCTATGTTTCTGCTCAACAGATTAATTCAATTTAGTACGTCATTCTTGAAACAGGGAACCAGTGTTGGTGTTTGACAGAGAAAGTAAACAAATAGTAGTGCAAATATGGCGACATACATACATACATATGTACTTGTACATGTGCACACATACATACATACATGTACATACATACATACATACATACATCATACATACTATATGTAGCGTGTACATTTTATCAAATTAACTATTGTCTGTTTATTTTAATTACACAATTATAGGTACCTAGTATAAGACAGATAATTACCAGTGGCATTAGTTAATTCAGTGGCTATATATAAAACTTAATTAATTCATGACGCTGAAGGTGGACGTGACGTAAGCTACCCTGACGTAATGCGACGTCGCTTAGCAACAACGAGGATGACAACAAATGAGATTAAAGGTTCGGGTCTTTAAAAAAAAGAACCGTTGGATCAGTTGGAAGAGACAAGGCCGACGGGAGAAGGTTTCGAGTTGTGGAGACCGGATCGTATAGGGTCGTGGCGAGAAGATTCGAGTCGTCTAGATCGAATCAGGAGGACTTCGAGTTGTCGTAGTCGTCAAGTGTAGTTGGGTTGTTATACCCATTGCGGACACTTCGTCGGACTGCGTGAGTCGAGTGGTTGTATTTGTAACGACTGGTTTAAGGTCGTTGTGCGTTGCTTGGAAAGTAGTAGCGATCGGTTGAGCTGCGGACTATGAACTGTGACTGTTGAATTTGGAAGAAGGAGTACTGTTATTCGTCTTCACCAAGTCTTCACCGTTGTTTGGAAGGACTTAGAAAATTGCACATCGTCGAGTACGGTTTAAACTTTCATACGTAACATTCGGAATAAAGGCAGGTTTCATCCAGCTAAATTTATGCTGGATATCCCTGTATTCGAACTGTTATCTACGGCAAGTTAACTCTACGAGCAACAACTTGACAGCCGTCAAGTCAACGTCTTGGTCGAGACAATCGTCAAGTCAACGTCTGTGTCGTCGGTGAAGTAGCGACTACTGGTGCGAATCTACATATGCCGTCCAGCATCTCCGTCTTCCGTGTCTGAACTGTCCGTGGAGAATAACCAGTCAAACACAAGAAAGAACTATCTGAAGGAGCAGATAAGATCTTAAAATAATATATTTTAATATAAGAATGCCACTGTAGGTAGAATAGGAATTGTGAATTTGTATATAATCTAACTTAACTTTATTTTAATATATTCACAAAATCTACAAGTTGCCTTTTGTCATGATGTTTGCTAGAATTGCAGTAAAAACCTTGATGTAATGTAATCCAAGTTCCCGATATTCATAGTCATTATAAAAGTATTAGGCTGTCAGTAAAGACTATCGTAGGAAGTCCTATTTCTGCCAGTATAGTGCTACAAAATTGGGATTGGCTCGTCCGGGATACTTGAGAAATTATATTTATCAAGGACTATCATCTAGACGTAAACTAAGGCTGTAGACTTGTGAACATTTTGAACTAGAGACAATTGATTTAAGTTAGCGGCAAAATAAATTCGTATCTCGTTGAGTGCGATTAGAACTTTTCCAAATGACGTCAGTCATATTTAATGTTTAGCATAAACCAAGACTACATAGTTATCAAGAGGTAGCAATTTGTGTAAACATTTTAGAAATTGCATTTGTGATATTTTGTGAAGTTAAAAACTTCTATAGCGCAAGGCTATTTGTTTTGAGTGACTATATTCATTGCGTAGTACAGTAGAATGTCTGTAAGTGACTATACGCAGTGGCTCCAGATTGGACGAGAGATGGGTCTTGATGGGGACGTTCTTAAACAGTTCGTAACTGACCGACAGGCGGAACTTTGTCAAGATAGGGCCAGAGAAAGGGAGGAAAGGAAAGAGAAAGAAATGCTTGAGGCAGCGGAGAATAAGGCAAAGCGAGAATATGAAGCAGAAGCTGCTAGAAGAGAAACAGAACTTCAGGAGAATAAATTGAAACGAGAACATGAAGCAGAGGAAAATAAGGCCCAACGAGAAATACAGGAAAATCGAGAAAAGAGGGAATTTGAAGAGAATTTAAGTAAACGCCACGCAGAAGAGGAGGCAGCCAAAAGAGAATATGAGGCGGATCAGAATCGTCGACAGATGGAGCTCGATCTGAAAAAGATTGAGGCCGAGGTGAGAGTAAAAGAAATTCAGGCGAAACGAGATACTGACCTCCGACAAGGGAGTATAAATGATAGCACGTTTTCATTATTGGGCGATAATGAAGTTCATAATGGAAGCAGAGCGAAAAGCGTCAGAGATCTAAAATTTCCAATTTTTGACGAGCAAAAAGATTGTTTGGATGCGTATTTGCTCCGATTCGAAAGAACATGTACCGCTTACGAAATTCCACAAGAGGATTGGGCGATTGTTTTAGCCCGTCATATCGAAGGTAAATCACTTCAGGTGTACCAAAGGCTTTCTGCTGTAGAGGCACATGACTATAACATTCTCAAAGAGCAACTGCTGAAAAGATTCCTCTTAACTGAAGGTGGGTACCGCGGAAAATTTAAATCTTGTAAGATAGAAGCGGGTGAATCCCCAATGAACTTTATTGAGAGAATGAAGCGTTATCTTGAACAGTGGTTATCACAAGCGGGTTTTGATAAAACTTACGAGGGGTTGGAAGATTTGCTATTAAGAGATCAATTCTTCCTGACATGTTCAAATGAGCTGAGAATGTTCTTGAAAGAGAGAGGAAAAATGACTCTTAAAGAAATGACCGAGTGCGCCGAAGCATATATTGAAGCGCATGGTTATAAATATTCTGAACCAAGCATAAAGCCAAATATAAAATTCCACCAAGATAAGCAACATGAGGAACAAACAGAGGATAGCTCTAAAGAAAGACACACAGGGTATGCAAATAGAGGTAAACCCGAAATGACAAATCATAGAGAAGTAAATTATAGTAAGAATAACAGTGGAATGTTCAATAGGGAGAGAGAACAGAACCAAGAACACAAGATTAATTGTTGGATATGTGGCAGATCAGGTCATAAATCAAACACTTGCCATAATAGAGATAAAGGGGTTGTCAAACATACTGTGGCAGCTATACAAATAGTTGAGAACAGCTCTGATAAAATAGTGAGCGAAACAAATGCGCGAGAACCAAGACCAGCTGAGGAAATGATTGAGCAAAGGGTAGAAGAAATGATGTCGGTGCAGGTGGCTGCATGCGCCATTGTAACCAATAGTGATCAGAAATATTTAAATCTGAATGGAGATGCTTCAGATTATAAAGTGACAGTGAATGGCCATAGAGTTGAGTGTTTATTTGACACAGGTTCATCCTGTTGTCTGGTCAAAAGATCACTAGTAGATGGTTCTAACTTAACTGGTAGAGAAATACAGTGTGTGCAAGTAGATGGAAAAGCACTCACATTCCCAACAGCCAAAATAAGCATAGAAAGTGATGTTTATAAAGGTGAGGTTGAAGCAATTGTTATTGAGAACCCAGTTAAGCCTGTCATAATTGGGAGAGTCAAAGGAATTGAGTATTTTGTGGCAAAGAGAGGCACACATGAAGACATACACTTAGAATCAAATGGTGATGCTACAATGAGGCATATTAAGAGACCTGATCAAGAGATAGTAGCAGTAGTTGAGACTAAGTCTGAAAGTAAGAAGATTAGTAAATACACACCAGCAGAGATATTAGAATTACCAAGACTGGAGATAACTCCAAAGGAAATCCAAGAATTGCAGGGCAAGGATGAAACGTTGCGGAGACATTGTGAAATGTTAGACAACTGGACTAAAAAGCCTATTGAGACAAATAAGGTCCAGTTTATAAAGAGGAAAAAATTGCTGTGTGAAGAAAATAAGGAGAATTTCAGTGTGACTAGGAGAAATAGAGGGTGGGATAGATGCAAAGAATTTGGTGTTGACCAAAATTATAGACAAGGTGATAAAAGGTCTAATCACATTGATAGACGAAACTATGGGAGATCCAACAAGTCTAATTGGAGACAGGATTGTGAAAATGATAGAAGTACAAGTAATGATGTAGGTGAAAATAGCAAATTTTGGAATAAGAAAATCCGAGACAATAGATCAATTAGAATCCTGAATAATGGAAAGGAAAGGATTTCTAATGTGAACACCGATAATTGGAGACAGAGACCATGGAATAAAGGAGAATGGTCATGCTCTAAAAATAGAATAGATATGAAGAAGAATGATAGTAGTAACTACAGTGAGATGAAACCTGTAGAAATTGCTGTGTGTGAAGATTATGAAGATCAGGATACACTGCGATGGAGGAGGAAGAAATTTAAAGGATCAAAGGAAAGCAATAAAAGGCATGGCCTTGAACTTGATAAGTGGGGTAACCCATTACAGAAGTGGTAGATTGTGATTAATGAAGATGTAAATAGAGAAATTAATTAAGCTAATGAGTTGTAAAATATAAATATTTTAGAGTTAAGTATTATTGTGAGAGGAGTTTAGAAGTATAAGATAATTTAAGGAATGACAGTACAGAGAGCTGTCAATGCTGTTATTAGGATGGTTAGTTTAGAAGTTATTAACGGATGAGTTAGAAAAGTGCACTTAGGATTAATTTCCAAGTGGCCTGTGTAAATAAATATGTAGGTGAGTTATTAGATGATAATGGTTAGCAGACAGAAGACTAATCAACAGACAACAAAGGATTAAAAATATGAGAGAGGGAGTATTGGAAGATGCCATAGTCATTGGTCATGAATTGGTCCAGCTCTGAAAAATTACTCATAAGATCCACTATATAAAGAGATGTGATAATGTAATATCCGACTATCTCAGTAGGGGAATTACACAGTAAGTGAGTAAGTTGGAAAGGTATAATAAGTAGTTAATATAAAATAATATGATGTTATATGTTGTTTGATTATAAGTAAGAAAGTACAGTAGGTTTAAGACATAGTGAATTTGATAATTAGGTAAGGTTGTGAAAGCCTGTAAACAGACTTTTTGGTGGAGGGCTTATATGTAGCGTGTACATTTTATCAAATTAACTATTGTCTGTTTATTTTAATTACACAATTATAGGTACCTAGTATAAGACAGATAATTACCAGTGGCATTAGTTAATTCAGTGGCTATATATAAAACTTAATTAATTCATGACGCTGAAGGTGGACGTGACGTAAGCTACCCTGACGTAATGCGACGTCGCTTAGCAACAACGAGGATGACAACAAATGAGATTAAAGGTTCGGGTCTTTAAAAAAAAGAACCGTTGGATCAGTTGGAAGAGACAAGGCCGACGGGAGAAGGTTTCGAGTTGTGGAGACCGGATCGTATAGGGTCGTGGCGAGAAGATTCGAGTCGTCTAGATCGAATCAGGAGGACTTCGAGTTGTCGTAGTCGTCAAGTGTAGTTGGGTTGTTATACCCATTGCGGACACTTCGTCGGACTGCGTGAGTCGAGTGGTTGTATTTGTAACGACTGGTTTAAGGTCGTTGTGCGTTGCTTGGAAAGTAGTAGCGATCGGTTGAGCTGCGGACTATGAACTGTGACTGTTGAATTTGGAAGAAGGAGTACTGTTATTCGTCTTCACCAAGTCTTCACCGTTGTTTGGAAGGACTTAGAAAATTGCACATCGTCGAGTACGGTTTAAACTTTCATACGTAACATTCGGAATAAAGGCAGGTTTCATCCAGCTAAATTTATGCTGGATATCCCTGTATTCGAACTGTTATCTACGGCAAGTTAACTCTACGAGCAACAACTTGACAGCCGTCAAGTCAACGTCTTGGTCGAGACAATCGTCAAGTCAACGTCTGTGTCGTCGGTGAAGTAGCGACTACTGGTGCGAATCTACATATGCCGTCCAGCATCTCCGTCTTCCGTGTCTGAACTGTCCGTGGAGAATAACCAGTCAAACACAAGAAAGAACTATCTGAAGGAGCAGATAAGATCTTAAAATAATATATTTTAATATAAGAATGCCACTGTAGGTAGAATAGGAATTGTGAATTTGTATATAATCTAACTTAACTTTATTTTAATATATTCACAAAATCTACAAGTTGCCTTTTGTCATGATGTTTGCTAGAATTGCAGTAAAAACCTTGATGTAATGTAATCCAAGTTCCCGATATTCATAGTCATTATAAAAGTATTAGGCTGTCAGTAAAGACTATCGTAGGAAGTCCTATTTCTGCCAGTATAGTGCTACACATACATACATACATACATACATACATACATACATACATACATACATACATACATACATACATACATACATACATACATACATACACACTTACATACATACATGCATACATACATACATACATACATACATACATACATACATACATACATACATACATACATACATACATACATACTTACATACATGAATGCATGCATACATACATACATAAATACATACTTACATACGTACATACATGCACACATACATACATACATTCATACATACATACATACTTACATACATACATGCATACATACATACATACATACATACATACATACATACATACATACATACATACATACATACATACATACATACATACATACATACATGCATACATGCATACATACATACATACATACATACATACATACATACATACATACATACATACATACATACATACTTACATTATAAGTTACATGCATGCATGCATGCATACATACATACATACATACATACATACATACATACATGCATGCATACATACATACATACATACATACATACATATATACATACATATATACATACATACATACATACATACATACAAACATACATACATACATACATACATACATACATACATACATACATACATACATACATACATACATACATACATACATACATACATACATACATACATACATACATACATACATACATACATACATACATACATACATACATACATACATACATACATACATACATACATACATACATACATACATACATACATACATACATACATACATACATACATGCTTACATACATACATACATACATAATTATATATATGTTATATCTACTATGTTGATATTGTGCATTAGTTGTTTCAAATATTATACTCAAAACATGCTTAAAATAGTGGGGTCATTTTAACCCCAAGGGGTACTGAAACGTGTTTTTCAAAAAGGGGTGCCACCGAGGGTTAAGAGCAGAGTAGAACGTAGTCTCGAAGGCTCGAGGTATTAGACGTAGTTCCACAGGAGCCCAATCCAGGTTGCAGGGCCAACAACAGAAAAGGCACGGCGCTGCGCAATAGAAGTGCGTGACCGGGGGACAAGAAGCTCAGCCTGCTTAGAAGAGCGAAGTGAGCCACGGCGCTGGACGCTCAGGGTGGAGCAACAGAGCTCCTGTAAATAGACAGGGGCCACACCCGCGAGACAGCGCCAGACCAAGGAAGATATTCGGTAAGTGACCCTTTGTGAGAAAGGGAGCCAGTGCAAGACTCTTAATGAAACTACTCAGAGGCGCTCTCAAATCCTGCGCGCCAAAAAGAGCAGTTTTTAAGCTTATTGAGAAAGAACTCCGGTAGAGTCCCAGATGAAAGCGTAGCTCTGTATGAAGGTTATAACTATCCACTAGGTCCAACCACAGAGAAAACTCGATTCTCCATGGGTACCATACGAGAAAAATGAACTAAGAGAATTCTTTTTTTGGCAGAGGGTAGTGGGTGATGTCCTTGGATAAACAACGCGAGAAAGCATACCCCTGAAAGGTAAATTGGGCCAGAACAGATAGCCTACCATGAACTCAAAGCGGAGACGAATTGGGAGCCAATGAAGCACATCTAGCATCAAGGTGGGGTGGTGACTATATTATTTTATGAATTTAACATGCACCTGGGGAACAGAAATACCATGTTTCCGTTATAGTTGGCCTGGGAGAGAAGTTTTGATGATTCTGAGGTTTTTTGGTCTTAGCAGCACGAAAAATGCTGCGTGTGCACTACCTCGGGAACGCAAGGTTTGGTGATTATGTGGCTTTTGAACTTAGCCGCACGAGAAAGGCTGCATGTGCGCCATATTCGGAAGATACGGTTGAGTGCCTGTAGGCTAAACTGAAATTTTGGCATATGAAGTTGAAAGATTCATAACTTTTTAATCCGTTCAACCTTATCTCATGAAATTTTGGATTCTAGCTCATGGTGCCATTCTTTAAATATGTGGAAACTTTTAAGCGGGATATGTTATCAGGCATCGGAGATATTTGAAAAACAGTTTGGCTTACCTTTTTTGAACAACGGTGTATAAGCTTATTGCTTAAGACTTCAGAGTGTCGCTTTCCAATCGGTAACAATTTTTAGCTTTGCACATTATAATCGTGTAACCCAGTTGTCTCAAACTCAAGTCATCATACAAAATTCACGTGAAATATAAAATAAAAAGGAGGGTGATACAAGACAATGAGACAGGTAGAGAGTTAGACATAACTATATACAGTGGAGAAACAAATTACGCACTCTACATGTAGCTACCCGATCTACCCCGATCTGGTCTAGACAGTGGTGCGAATTGAGCAATGACAAATAGCATGGCAGATATTTCGAATGCTTCGTTTATTGTTTTCATTGTAAACACAGAATTTCAACACTAACATGTAATTTATAAACTTAATTTCTATTTAATCATGCAATTATTTTAGAGTTTGTACGAAAATCAAATTTTGAATTATGTTGAACTCGTGTTTCTGGCGAATACATGATTCTTCCATTCTAAAAGAAAGCAACAGAAACATTTTCGTATAAATTATAAAAGTTGATCGATAGTTTTCATATAATTTTCATTTAGAATTTGCTGCTTTTCGTAGACATTGCATAGTCACGAAAGTCTTGAAAGGCATGCTATGGCGGAAGTAGGCTTTTTGGTCTGCCAAACTTGGCCTATGGATGTGGAAAGGCATCAACGCATAGGCGTAGGAGACGGGAGTCCAAGGGGCAATGCCCTCCCCCCCCAATTTTGGGCAAGTCATATTTTTCGAGCAAGAAGGCACGGAAAATATTAAACAGTCTAGGCCTACGGTATAGTTGAAGTTCAGCGCTCATTATCACACCACCGAATTCCCCGGTCCCAATGCCCGAATCGAGTTAGATAGGCTATTAGCGCGCGGCCACAATGGACAGGGATAAAGCAAAAATCGGCGAAAAAGTTCTGACTTCAAGGGCACGATAGCATTTTGTGAATAATGGTGAAAATCGCTGCAAATGCACGAGCCGAAATTTGCCCGAAAATCGCGGGAATTCATGGTGAACAAAGATGACATTTTGAACACCAGCAATGAACTTTACTTCCTTTTGTCTGTTGTATGTTGGAAATTCAAAACATTCAATGCAAGTGTTACCGATCACGAAATTCTTATTTGAAAGACATATGAAAAATTCTACTAGCGATGGAGCAAGATAGACACGATAATCTTGCGACTATCAGAATTGAACGTGTCGGAATGGATCTATTATGCTAGTATTCAGTATGTATGTATGCATGCATGTGGTTTTCCTTTTATGTGCATACGTTTACGATATATGAATGCATGCATGTATATTTGTATGTATGCTTGTGTGTATGTTTCTACATATGTAAACATGTAGGCCTATGTGTGTCGGTACATACATGTAGGGCCTACATGCATAACAGTCCCTTAAGGAAATCCGGCTTTACATCAGATAAAAGGCTCATGCGTAAGCATTTTTACGTTGGGGTCCTTTCAGATCTAACACATAAAAACTTCTTAAAAATTCAGAATAACTTTTGTCAAAAAAGTAGCTTCAGATATTATCATGTAGCACAAACTTCTAAACAAGATCTTAAAATACCGACTCTTTATCATTTATACTATTTTTAATAGCATAAAATTTGCACTTTATGTGTTTGGACCCCATTTGGTAAGATGATGGTTAATAATATTATCACTGCATCAAAGGTTAAGGTTTAACCCTTTAATGCCGGAGGGTATAGGATTTACCATACCATTTACTACCATCTCGGCATTAATGGGTTAAAAGCATAGCTCAACTAACTTGTTTGCAAACAGAATAATTATGTCAGCATGATTGTGATCTCCAGTATTTACATACATTGTTTATCTCTCTCTGCAATCTGGCATTCTTTCAGAGCATTAAGACCTAAATAAAAACGAGAGATGCATAGTGATACACACTGAACAACCCACACCAACATAGTCATCGGCATCATCATCATCGTCATCATCATCAATACGATGATTATCATCATCAACAAGATCATCGTCGTCATTATGGGTCATCATTATGGGACATCATCCTCATCGTCAGCATCATTATACTCATCATCATCATC
>OX243825.1:29939328-29944328 GCA_945859605.1 Lumbricus rubellus
ATACATACATACATACATACATACATACATACATACATACATACATACATTCATACATACATACATACATACATACATACATACATACATACATACATACATACATACATACATACATACATACATACATACATACATACATACATACATACATACATACATACATACATACATACATACATACATACATACATACATGCATACATACATACATACATACATACATACATACATACATACATAAATACATACCTACATACATACACAGGGCCTAATTGTAAAAAGACAGGAGGTAATGGCAGGAAAGAATTTCCTACGGGGGTTATTGCCAAAGGGTAATGTCAGGGGTAATGGGCCGGGGGGGCAAAGTCCTAGACCCATAGGAATGCATTCGCTAACTACCTCAGTGTTGCCATGTAACTATAATAGCTCGCCAATAAAGCCTACAGCGCTGCCTTATCCCATTATATGCAAAACTGTGTGGTGTATCTATTTATTAAAGCATGCATGTACAGTATGCATGTACAGTATGTATGTATGTATGTATGTATGTATGTGTGTATGTATGTATGTATGTATGTATGTATGTATGTATGTATGTGTGTATGTATGTATGTATGTATGTATGTATGTATGTATGTATGTATGTATGTATGTATGTATGTATGTATGTATGTATGTATGTATGTATGTATGTACATTTATGTATGTATGTATGTATTTACATGTGTCAATGTATGTATGCATGTATGTAAGTAAGTACATGTACACCGCGGCCCCAATTATCCTGTCGTTGGAGTAGACAGCAGGTAAGAATCTTTTACGGCTGAGACTTGTGCAGCGTGGACTTATTAAGGTGAAGTTATTGAAAGACATGTCTCAATTTCTCATTATACGTCGTGTAAGCCAGGCTGCGCATAATTATATGTATGATGCATGTATGACATTGTGTGTGTGTGTGTGTCAGTATGTACGTGTGCAAAACTGTGCATGTACAGGGTGGCGCAAAATAAACCGGGCTATTAGTAATTATTGCCTTAAACTATCATTAGACTGCAGAAATGACACAGAAAAATGGCATTGGTTTGGCATTTAATATAGCCTAACATTGAATGAACTGTAAAATTTCAGAGTTTTCTGAATGCGTAAGAAATTTAAGTCAAAGTGATGTCCTCCGTTTGCTGAGATAACCAATGATAATCGCTTGCGAAACTGTCCAATAGCCCGGGCCCCGGTTGATAGTGTCCTCGCTGATTTCGTCCCAGTATGCGGTCAGAACTTCTTTCAAATGTTCATTATCTCGAATTCTCTGCCTGTATAGACAAGCTGCTGAAGCATTCCCCTGATCGAATTGTCTACGGGATTCAAGTCCGGACTGTTCGGTGGCCAATTTTTTTCGTTCAATAAAGTCTGGAACGTGAGCAGTGAGAAAAGCAACTGTTTTTCGTGAACGATGAGCAGGCAGTGGCGTAACAACCATGTAACGAAGGTGGACAAAATCCACGGGCCCCCGAGGTCCCAAGGGCCCCCGAGCTGCTCACCCACAAATTATTCATGTGCTTTAATCACTGGGGCAATAGTTATAGTCGTCTTGAAGGGTAGGATATATTATTGTCTTTTTTGTGCACGTCTAGTTTTCATTAGCCTATTCCACATCTCTACGGCACCTCAGCTGTGGGTTTAGAATTAGCAGTAACACTGCAGAACACATAGACCTATAAATTATGAGACGTCGGGCCAGATAATTGTGTCAGATGTGCACTCTTTCAGACTGGAGGTCAGCAGGTGTCACTAAATAGAATATTCCCATATTAATCTTATCTCCCCAGATGAAGAGAAGTTGAAAATGCCACTTCCGTGTGCATATATTTTTGCAAATTAACCTCCATCTGCTTTTTTGAACGATGGCACTAACGGGTATGTTTATTCTTACTAGAAAACTTTGTTTGCCTTTGGTTTTAGTCTTTTAGAGCACTTAGAACATTTAGAACACCTAAGAATTAACCCTTAGAGTCACTAAATAAATTCGAGCTGCCTCGCTCTGAACATTGCTTAGGACACTTAGAAGTTAGAACAATACTATTATAGTCACTTTAAATGTTTCATTTATAAAATTTTAAATAATTGGGAATGAATGTTTTATCCCCCCGGATAGTCCATTCCGCATAATACCGGTATTATTCCATCCGGAGGATATATTAATTCATCCCCACTCCTGGATATCTTTAAGGGGGATAGAATATTCCGTGACCCAGGCATGGGTGGATTTAGCAACTGGCTTGAGGTAAACCACCCTCCCCGCCCCTTCTGGCTGTATGTCAGCGCCCCTAAGACCAGACCCGCCCGTCATGGTGGGTTGTAAGAACGCGCTGTAGGTCCTACGTGCCTAACCTCTTCCCCTCATTAACAGCGCACATAATTCATTCAAGGTTCAACTGTGTTCCCCAATTAGTTCTGTTCTGTCTATCTAATGGTAGGCCTACATGTATATGATTGGAGAGGGGCCGGAGAAGTAATGACACACACACACACACACACACAACACCAACTGGCTTGCCATGGAAGATTGAAGATGGATCATGGAAGATTGACGTGACCCTGACTTGACCCTCACCGAGCTCACTCTCCCATTCTGAAATGTTCTACCCTCATGCAGATGCAGACTAAAAGTTCCAAAGTCCAACAGAATCTCCCCAAATGAGTCATCGTAATTTTTATACCCTATTCAACACAGCCAGTCCAGTAGGTGCCTACATGTATTAGACACCCTTGAACATAATAATTATTATTCTATCCATCATCGCATCAGCTGCCTTGTAATGCGCTGTTGTATTAACGGCGTGGCCGTGTTACGGCGCCAAATAAATTGTGGCAATTATTATTATTATTGTTATGGCACCAGAACACCATAATTAATTAATTTGCACTTCATAAATATAATCTCACTCTTGATTTTTACCCAAATAGCTATAGCTTATAACTATCTCTTTAATCCTACTCTATAGTCTCGCTAACGGGTAACCTAATTAAGGGCCCCAAGGCTTAGAATGTCCACGGGCCCCCGGCCAGGTTGTTACGCCACTGTGAGCAGGTGCTCCATCCTGTTGGAAAGTGAAATTGTCATCAGAGTGAGCTATAATGTCTGGCAGTAATACGCTGAACAGTTCTACGAGATATACCAGTTTGACGTTCAATTTCTCTCGGAGATTTGCTTGTTCCCGGTTGGTCTTCTTGACTTGAAATCAGTTCCTCGACCTTCGCTACGTTATCAGCCGTACGAACCGATCGCGGTCGACCGCTACCCTGTTTTCTTTTAGTGTCGCCAGTTTCGTCGATCTTTTTAATCAACTCATTCAACGTATTTCGCTTCCATTGTCGTTGTGGGAATTCTCTAATCATTCGAAGAGAACCCCATCCTTTTTCGAGTCTTAACGCACGAATTAACGATTTATCATCAATTGTCAGCAGACGCTTTGCCATGACGATACAAAGAATAGTTAACGCCATAGAATACTTGATGTCAGTTTTATTTTATGTAGCGCTTTCATTTTTCTGTGTCATTTCTGTCTAATGATAGTTTTAAAGTGATAATTACTTTGATTATTCAAGCGATGCAATTGCAAAAACTAATAGCCCGGTTTTTTTTGCGCCACCCTGTATGTATGCATTCTTGCTTGTACATATGTAAAATATGTATGTATGTATGTATGTATGTATGTATGTATGTATGTATGTATGTATGTATATGGGCATTTATATAGCGCCTTACAATAGCCTCACTTTGACAATGAGCAGCACTGTTCTTCCAGTCGCTTTTACTGCATGCACGTTGTTGAAATGTTAATTGTTAGTTTCAAACACTCGTGTGGTAGCCAAGTAAATACATGTACATGTAGGTATGTATGTATGCATGTATGTAAGTAAGTAAGTAAGTAAGTAAGTATGTATGTATGTATGTATGTATGTATGTATGTATGTATGTATGTATGTATGTATGTATGTATGTATGTATGTATGTATGTATGTATGTATGTATGTATGTATGTATGTATGTATGTATGTATGTATGTATGTATGTATGTATGTATATAGGCATGTATGTATGTATGGATGTATGTATGTATGTATGTATGTATGTATGTATGTATGTATGTATGTATGTATGTATGTATGTATGTATGTATGTATGTATGTATGTATGTATGTATGTATGTATGTATGTATGTATGTATGTATGTATGTATGTATGTATGTATGTATGTATGTATGTATGTATGTATGTATGATAGCCTAATGTCCTGGGGCTAATATCCTACGCCCCATGAAGTTATCTCTGCGAATACCATTGGGAATTGCCTATCATCGTAAATAAATGGTGTAAAATTGACACCAGATAATCAAAAATACATTTTGATGAGATTTAGAAATCTTGTGCTTGGTGCTAGATCTGAGATCAGTGCCAGCTGGGGGAAACAAATTGGTCAAGCCGATCAGAGGACCGAAGAGGATGTAGCGAAGTGGCAGAAGGAGCGAACTATAGCCTACAATGCCAAAGATAGGTCTACTTTAGGCAAGACCCATTTGAGACTTGAGAACCGAAAGTAAGAACTTTGAATTGTACGCGAGCTGCGAGTGGAAGCCATTGAAGCTGTTCACTGTGTTCAACTATGAATTTAGGAAAGCTAAAGAATCGAGGAATACGGGCAATGAGCCTAGCAGCAGCTACTTTGACTAAAAGTAAGTGTTACAAATGAAACAATGGCAAATACCTAATTACATGTATCTAGTATGGCAGATAGACCTATGTTGATTGCTCCATTTCTTTGTTTTAAAATTAATTTAAACACAGGAATTCAAGAATAATATGTAATTTCCATAATATTAATTTATCTTTAACCATGAACATGATTTTAGAATTTAGAGTTTGTATGAAAAGCAAATTTTGAAATATGTTTTCAACAACACGAGTTTCTGGCGAATTCTTTATCCATGGTTCTGTT
>OX243825.1:29949328-29951828 GCA_945859605.1 Lumbricus rubellus
TGAACGGGTCAATTTTCTTAACAGAGCATTGAGACGTTTACGCTCCATGGCATTGGCAAATCCCCACCAAACAGAGGAGGCATAAACTAATCTTGCGATGGTATAGTAGCTCTAACAACGTCAAACAGACGTTGACCGTGGATGCCGTGGGCGACCAAAATACGTAGGGCAAACATGGATTGCCGGGCTTTACAGCATATTCTGTCAATGTGAGTCTCAAAGCCAATCCGATCAGAGACGGTGACACCCAAAATAACCATCTGCTGGACCCTCTCGATACTCCGATATGGGAGGAGGGAGAGCAATAGCTTTAGACCTATGTCGCCTGATGATCATTTCACTGGTCTTAGCTTGATTTAGTTTTAGATTGCTAATGGATGCCCACTTTGAAATATGGTCAAGTTCAGAAAGAGGGGTGTCAATGCAAGAAGCTGGGATTAGCAAGTACATGTAGCTGTCATCGGCATATTTAGCAAGACGGTTTTCACTGAATTTAGGTTTGAGACTAGAAATGGCTACGACAAAATCAGTAGGTCCACGGCCAGAGCCTTGCACAATACTAGCATTTATGGTACAGAGCGGAGAGATTTCAACCCCAAATTTGGTGCAGTGCTGACGCTCGTGCAAGAGAGCAAGCACCCAGTTGTATAAAAAAAAATCCGGAATGGGTTGTGATGCCAATTGATCGGCGAGGTGCTTGTGTCTAACAGTGTCGAAAGCCTTGCTAAAATCAAGGGACAGGAGTCTTACATAGGGCTCAGAAACAAGCATGGATTGGAGTTCATGAGTTATGGATATAAGCGCAGCAGATGTGGATCCAGAAGGGCAGAAAGCAAATTGATCTTTAAAGATGCGGTTAGAGCAAGGTTCGGTGATAAAGGGATAAAAAAATACTTACGTACGACAATTTTTTCCAAGATGCGAGAGAGGATGGATGTGATAGAGATGGGTCTAAAGTCAGCCTCTTTTACAGGGCGGGAAATCTTGGGTATGGGGTGATCATGCTGAGACGCCACTGCAAAGGAACATAAGAGTTAGTAAGAGAGCAAGTGAACAGATCCGCAACAGGCAGAGCTAAGAGGTGTGCCATGGTTGACATCAACCATGATGGTATGCCATCAGGACCGGTGGAGCTGCCTTTTACAGATGCAAGCGCTTTATAAATGTCACATAAATTAAAATTTACAACATGGTCTTGAACAACAGTTAGTTTGAGAGGAGGAGGCCATAATGAGGATCAGTGGAAATGTTCATGTAGTGAAGGTTGAGCGATGAAGCCGTCATGGACTCGACGTTAGCACCGACCATGCCTGATTGGTCTCCATCCCCCAAGCTGATTTCCCTGACGTGGCTTTTGTAGGCGCTGAGAAATTCTCGAAAATTCACATTGCATTGCATTGCATTAACCCATTGTTGCATTTATAATTTTATATAGGAATTCCTCAATTCAACTAGTCATGAATAAAGAGAGCAGTTTCAACCGTTTGCAAAATTGTCAGAGAGTTGCTTTTATATTGAGATCAGGTGAATCTCTCGCGGGAGGTTTTTCGATCCACAGCGAGCGAGGGACCAGCCACAGCAGAAGCACGACTTTGTCTCATGGTAGAACGAGCAAGCTCATCTTATAGAGCACTACCTCAGTATACCTGTCCCACTACGCAGGCGCGACTCAGACACTGATGATGAGGTGTGGATGTAGAGGTCACAGAACAAGAAAAATAGGGTAGGCCTATATTCGGGAGAGGACTTGAAGATCAATTGTGAGGCGATCTGTCAAAACGAAACTCATGTCCAAAAAATTCGAAAATTACTTTTTTTATATAATTTTAAACAGTAGAAGCTTCCCTTTAAAACAAGCCATAGTCTGATCAAAATATCAAGATATTTGACCGAGTTATGAATATTTTAGTGTCAGAAACTGCGATTTGCAGTTTTCGGGAAACGCCATGTAAAGGTGATCACCCTAGTTTCGTTTGTTTACTAAGGCTGCCTCTATATTCTGCTTATTATCATGGCCTAAAAATAATTAGCATAATTTATGTGACCACCATTTGTTAGCCCACAGTCTCAGCTTTCAGAGGATACCAAGTTCAATAGGGGTGCAAGGTTATTATGACCGACGGCAATGCTTTGAAAATGCACTACCAAGTCCGATTTTGACACTTTAGATTTTAGAAGGACGCAACATACACAAATACAATTAATTTAAAATATTTCCAGACGGATTTTAGCTTTGATACTTGTGAAATAATTAGATAATACAGTGTACTATTCGAAAATACAAAAAAGTCAAAATCGACCTATGACCCCCAGCTAGCGATAGCATTTTGAGATAATGGACGATTTGTCCATTATCTCAAAATGCTATCGCGCAAAATCGCCCTCGTTTTGACAGATCGCCTCACAATTGTCCAATGTGAGAATACTTTACTTGATGGATGAAGCAAACGAATTTGTTGCTTGGAGTTAGTACTTCGACTCAAGTCGTGTACTGAATGAC
>OX243825.1:29954328-30031828 GCA_945859605.1 Lumbricus rubellus
TGGTAGCAAAAGAATGGACAAGGGTTGCAGCAGCAGTAGGAGTTAGCGAGCGAGCAACAGTGCGTAGTTGACGCAGTTGATAATAGCAGTCACGGCTGAGTGAGTGAATGTGTGGAGCAAAAGGTGAGCTCTTGGTCCAGAGTAACATCAGGGTCACGGACTCTGGTTGAGAAGACATTTGTTAAAATTTTGTTTAAAATGGATTAAATCAAGTGCAAATCATCCTCACGGAAAAAAACATGAAATGGTAAAACAAAGCAATAAGCTTACGCAATTATATTAGCGATAAAATCAGACCAGTAAATTTTAAATGAATACTAAATTAAAAGTAGCCTATCAATCAACTTCATAATTGTACGAACATGCTTCTGTTGGTTTGCTTCAGGAAGAAACATGGTCGCAACCATTCGCCAGAAACTCGATGTCAACATAATATTTCAAATTTGATATTCATAAAAACTCTAAAATCATTTTCATGATTAAAAAGAAATTAAGTTTATAAGCTACATATTAGTATTGAATTGCAGTGTTTAAAAATAAAACAAATAAATGAAGCATTCAACATAATTATCAGTCTTGCTATTTGTCATACCTTGATTCGCAAAATTGCGTCTTAATCAAACTACCTGCTACTAGGCTCATTGCCAATCTTCCTGTATGTTATGCGCTGGGTTCAAATCTTGATAACTTTACAGTTTTCAAGACTTGAACCCAGCGCTTTACATTTATGTTCAGCCGACTACGTTGGGTTTAATAGAGCGCAGAACGCAAAATCATCGCACAACTTGCCGAGCTTAGTGAGCAAAATACCAACATTTTGTCAAGTGCATATCTATCCAAATTCCAGGGCAATTTGAGATCAAAATGTTCAAGGTTACATAGGACTAATTTCTAATTAATTTGTTTAATCAAGTAGGCTAGCCTACACTTAGTGATTTCACATTTATCCGAATACTAAAGTTTGAAATTTTTTAAAGTTTTTCTCCGACGAGTGTTAGGCTTACTCCGTGGTTTTTCATCCTGAAACAAACCAAGAAAAAGGTCATTACTGGAATCTTGCAATACACAGATACCAACCGCGTCTCTTCTACTGTGTTTAACTAAAATCGTTCCTGTTGGATTCCAGTCCCTGTCTTTTTATAGCCATTGCGCTATAGCCTATTATTATCACTGCAGGCATTAGCTCAGCGGTTCCCAACCCGTGGCCCGCGGGCCAAAAGTGGCCCGCCAGGCCTCAAGAAATGGCCCGCCAGTCCTCAAAAATGGCCCTCATCTCCCGAAGAATAAACAAAAATGTATGAAAAATTGACAATTTTGACAGGATAGAACACATAATTATTTTCTATTACAAATTATTTTATTTTGACGTCTATAATTAGCATCAAACATTCTATTTTGAATCAATTATAACAATTTTATATGCTTTTGATTAAGTAAATTTTAGCATTGTGGCCCCCTAATGTCCTTTAACTAAGAAAAAGTAGCCCGCTTGTCCTCCAACTTAGAAAAAGTGGCCCTAAGATCCAAAAAGGTTGGGAACCACTGCATTAGCTCTTTGCTCGCATTCCTTCTCTCTGGAGAGTCATTCCAACGCTGATGATGTCCAATCATAGTTATGTAGATTGCTTTGCTGATGATTTTCAACCGAGGTTCCGCGGTACCTTTGGTTCCGCGGACGTCGGCCAGGGGTTCCGCGGCAGTTTGATGGAAAATTTTTATGACGACAACTGAAATCACAGGGGTATTAGCAAGGCCGTGTTTAACATAGGTCCATTCGGTGCGGTGCACCGAATGCCCCTGAGCCGAGAGTTTTGTTGCAATTGGACAAAATATCTCAAATGCGAGTGTAGCGAGTCTGTGTTACATAGGTCTGAACCTTTTGTAAAATCAGTAAGAGAAAACATAAATTAAAAGTGTAGCTACCATAAAAGCCCTACAAGATGATATAAATCTCTTTATGATTATATAGCCTACTTATTTAAGCCTACATGTACATGTGGCCGTAGCTTTGGGAAACCAACGGCCGCTGGAACGACACTATATGCCTCTGCGGTAAAATTTTGCACCGACACTCGAAGAACCTTAAACACGGCCCTGGGTATTAGCAGTGAATAGATTCTCTCATAGCTTTCAGTCATTCTTGCTTAAAATAACATTATTACGTGAATGCATGGTTGATTTATGTATGTTAATGTTGTTTTGTATTTGTCGTTATAAATCATTACTTGTTATTCGGAGGGCACATTCATTATGATATTTATGGTTATCTATTGGCCTTTAAGCATAGATTGCTTATGGCCTATACTGTTAACCTGTAAGGTGCGTTTCCATCAATCAAGTCGGACAATCACAAACAAAGCATTTTAATCATTGATTTTAAACTATTTGGACTGTTCTGAACAAACTGAATCTGCTGAGCACGAGACCCCACGACTTGTTTGATTTATTCTTCTTCTTTTCAGTCTTTCAGTTTGGAAGCCTGTGGCTAAATTTCTTATCCAGTGGTAGGACCTATAGTGGCTAATAATTCGAATTTTTGCAAATGAAAGCCTAACCCTTAAGCCTTTAGAATCTTTATCCGACAGACCTAGGCCTGGAAGCGCTGGCGCCATGCATTGGGCAACAGCATCGTCGATTATCCTCTGGTCCAGGCAATCCCATTCTCTGAATGTGGTGGGCTACTGGTCCAGTTGCCAGAGAATCTGAGAAGGCGGAGTAGCTGATGAGGTGCATGGGTGTCATTTAAATTAGGCCAGCAGTTGAAATCCTACATAGAACAGACTTTCATATTCGTTGTTTATGTTGACGCTTCAACGATTTCAACTGCGCGATCAACGCAATCGAGATAAGCAAGACAATCTAAATGAAAACAACAGAAAAAACACAGAAAACAATATGGAGCAATCACCTTCTTTTCATAGATAAAATAATAGTCGCATTCATCATCAGAACCACCATCATCATAAATACCAAAATCGCCATCATGATAATAACCTCCATCATCGTCATATTTTTTTCATTGCCAACATCACCCCATGTTCTTAATCATAGTTGTTTCGAAATTGAGCTGTTATAGTCAGTTCAGTTTTGTTTGTTGAGCCTCAGGCAACAAAGCTTTTATGTAATTATCATAACACAATGATAAGTCTTATATCTAGATTTAAAATAAATGAATGCACTTTGAAATTATTCAATTTCTTTACATTTCTTTACATGGGAACCCGTAAATTCCACACCAGGTGTAGGCTACTTCTTGCACAAACAGGCATGAGATTCTATGTGTTTTGAAAATGATCTATGTATGCAGGAATGATTAGTTTGCAACTTTGCATGAAACAAGGCGTGATGTAGGCTAAGCTTACAGCAGAACAGACTAGTAATAAGTCTGTTATAGACATGAACAAAATCGAAAGGTGAATCGGATTTTTGTCTTCTTTATATCAGTATGTAATAGCGAGGACAAGACTAGTTGTCTTTTGTGTATTATGTAGGCCTAAATGACTTCTCCATCTACTTTCACGTCTCCTACATCTTACGCTTCTTCCTCCTACTCCTCCTCCTCCTTCTTCTTCTTCTCTGTCTACGTCTCCTTCTTTTTCTCGTTATTCTTCTCCATTTTCTTCCAGAAGTCGATCACGCACACCATTAAAACACCGTTAAGCGAGAACTGCCTATGATAGATTTCTTGCTTTTTATCGGTTTCAAACGAAGATAGTCAGCACCTGTCCCAAGTCAGTATAAAGGAGGAGGGTCCTGCGGTTGGCTTGCAAGTTACAACCCACTGCAGGTAAAACAACCTGAGCAACGGAAACAACACAGAAAACTGTGTTGCCCGATGTGCAGTCCTGCACGGGAAGTTCCTTAGTTTAAACCATGGGGAACCGGGGGTAATAAATAACCCCCAGTCTACTTTTTCAACAGCTGGCGAAACTTAGTCTGGTTGACTTAACAACTGAATTAACCAGCAAGTATTTGCCCCTTCTATCCAGACCGTGGTATCCTACAATCGGACAAAAACTTACTTCTTTCCCCGGCGCCTCAATCGTGACTCGTTTTGTCATCTCTCTCCCTCTCTCTTTCTTTGTATATGTCTGTCTCTCTCTCTTTCCTCTCCATATCCCTTTGCCTCTATTTCTGCCCCCTTCTCTCTATGTCTCTATCTGTGTCTGTCTATCTGTCTCTGTACTCTGTGTCTGCTTCTGTCTCACTGTTTCTGTCTCTTTTTTTCCATGTCTCTGTCTCTTCCTCTCCCTGTCTCTGTCTGTCTGTATCTGCCGCAGAAGTAGATGCAGAGAGCATGTCTTTGTCTCCTTCTCTCTCTGTCTCTGTCTCTTTGTCTGCCTGTCTGTTTGACTCTCGCTCTATGTATTTCTCTGGTCTCTCTGTGTTTCTTAACTGTTGTTGACAATGACTAATGTGATTCAAGACACTCTTCTACGTTCCTTCGATGCATCTCGTCTCATCCATTATCGATATTATTATTATCCGGATTAACGTCTTAAAGACAATTCATATCTACACATGATGGTCAAATTTCATTACAATATTTCAAACGGCACAAAAGTTATACCACTTTTAGTGAGTACATCTGTAACCAAAATACTAATTGCTGTTGAAGTTACCACATGCAACAATGATTTCGAGGCTATTATTTTTTCCCGATCAAAGTATTGATAACAAACCACGAAGTGGGATGACGGATGAAAGTCTTCAGACCGAAAAAAGAAGCGGAATGATTTTTCTTATATTTTAGTGCAATAAATGCGATGATTGACGCAATTACAGTTTGTAGTGGGTAATGTTTAGGGGGGGTAATTTGAAACCTTTACCGCCGGAAGTACTTTGGGTTCCCGGAATTGTGGTGGTACTTAGACTTAGTTCCCCCAGTTCCGATCGGAACACTGGTCGACAAGTCCTCGCCACTCCGCACGGTCGCCAGCCGGTGTAAAGGTTTTAAATTACGCTTACTGTGAAATTATGAGCATTGTCGTTAAAATGACAGCCTATATAATGCTAACATTGCAATGTTGAAATACAAACGTTTTCGACATTGGCGAAGGGGATATCCTCCCCAAACCCTTCGCGTTGCTAGGCATGTATGTGAGCGCATTCGTTTCAAGCTGGCACTCATCATGTACAAAGCATGCACTGATCACCTGCCATCCTACTCATATTCTATGGTAGGCTATCACATCTTGTAACTCTGTTAAAGGTCGCTCTTCTCTTCGATCAGCATCTGCTGGAAAGTATGTAGTTCCTGGTACAAATCTTGTTTTTGGCCGACGTTCTTTCACATTTGCTGGTCCCTACATCTGGAACTCTCTGCCCCCTTATGTTCGTAACTCCCCTAGCGAGACTGTCTTTTGCTCTAAACTGAAAACGCGTGGAAGAGAGGCGAAAACTTAAAATTCCCCGGGCAACGCCGGGTATCACATCTAGTAATTATATACATGTATAGCGGACGTTTATTGTAAACTTAAGACTAATATATACCTACTACACGATATGACACGCTATCGGTTAATTGCTGTCTCAAAGTGGCCATCCATAAATATTAAGTACGCAAATACTCATGCGTTTTGCTGACACCGCTATCCGTACTTACAAATAACTTATAAATTAGCTTCTATACCTCCACCCCCCCCTTCCATGCAAAGGCTATTTTTGTTTGGCTAAAGTCATCTATGAAATATGCATTTTTCGTAGGTTTCCATTTATTTTTTATACATCATATAATTGTGCTAGTTAAAATTTGCTGAATCTGCCCAGAATTTTTTCAAATTCGAAATGGTCAAATACCATCGGACGACTATTATCTATAGCCTACGTCATAATCAGACATTTATTTGGTGTAAGCCTACGTACATTCTGCCGAGATCCCTCCTCCCCGTGCTCAAATCGCTTAAATCCCGTAACCCACTTCCACTCTTTGCGTAAGCTTACGTAATAGATTAACAGATTCTCATAACATTGTTAAGTCGGCGAAAATGTGGGGGACTTGTTCTTCCACTCCAGTTGAGGGGTTGGGGTTAGACGCCACTGCATTCTGCGTTCGTTCGTAGACTGTCTCCATTCATCAAAATAATACTGTCTAAGTGCATTGCGAAAGAACTGCCTTGACAATGCGCTATAGAAATAATCTCAAGGGCTAGCGTACGACTGCAACCGTGGAAAGAATGACATATTAAGACAGAGAATGGGAACGGTCGGCACCGGTGCAACAATCTTCTCATTGTCTACGACACAGTGAGATTCGTTGTAGATCTTCAATAGGACTTACCGAGTACATGATTGTAGGTCTATCTGCCTCACGCTACCTTACGATCTAAAGATTGCTGGCTGAAGCACACTATAATAAATAGATGTTTCTGAACGTATGCATGTATGAATATGGACATTTATATAGCGCCTTACAATGACCCCACGATGATGCCTATAACCTCAAGAAGACCTTCTTGAGTTTGTACTATGGCGTCAAAATGTCAAATTGTCCTTTATGCATGAGGCTATCATTTTTCAAGCACGGCACTTGATATAATTATATATTATCTGTATCGTTTCACTTGAAGACAATACATTAGCATTGCCTCAGCATGTGCGTCGCTAGTGCAGCTGAAAGATGAAAGCACCATTTCGGTGCAATAAATTGACTTCGACTGAGAAAAAGTTGTGGCGTCAGCAGGAAAATGGTCTCGCAAGACATAAATTTATTAATAATTATTGATCTATGCGTATCACGCAATTTCAGTACAGAATCTGGTTACTGTAAGCTTATGCAATCTGTGCTACGGCAGTATTAGGGTGAAACTGATGTACAGGCGCATTGGTTAGAGAGAGGGAGACATACAGACATACAAAGAGGGACAGAGTGACATAGAGATAGAAAGACAGTGAGAGACAGAGACAGAGAGAGACATAGAGACAAACATAGAGAGAGACAGAGAGAGACAGAGAGATACAGAGATACTGAGACAGAGAGACAGTGACAGGACAGACAGAGACAGAGAGAGAGACAGAGAGAGACAGAGAGACAGAGAGAGAGAGACAGAGAAGGACAGAGAGACATAGAGACAGAGAGAGACAGAGAGACAGAGAGACGCTTCTAATCTTCAGCCGAAATTTATATGATCTCAAATTTTGGAGAAACTGCCCTGAAACGTTAAGTGAGTTGAAGTGACTTCAGTTCAACTGAATTGAGGTTGTCCGATGTCGTGCATCACACATCATACCTTGTGACCCTGCCAATAATGTGCCTCATTTTGAGCGATGCACAGTAGAAGGCAGGACCGTATTGGCTTCACTAGCATGGCGTTTAGTGTATTTTAAAGTGTAGCTGGACTGGCAGAAATACAATCATGTCGGATTGCAATACAAAGAACAGCATTACTCATGCATCATGCGAAGTCTGGAATTAGCCTAATGTTATGAACTTGCGTCCAGCTTAGGCTTCTGTTGGCATGACATTATTGACATGCCTCACGTGGTGTTGTATAAGATGTGTATAATTCAGACATGCCTAAACTTGATTTAAATGCATAAAATAGTTCGTGAGTTATACATTTAACTCATTTAAAGGTAATTCTTCGACGGGATGAAATAAATTTCAACAGTCGTCAGTACTGTTGTAGCTTGGAGAAATTGTAGTCTACACGTGAAGTCAAACGACTTTTTCGGAAGTTGGAACTCAGATAATAGTGTTGGAGAACAAAAGATACGTGCGTGAGTTTATTTTGAAATTTGCAACGTTATTTTTTGTCAAAATTATTTTGCTCAGCCTTCAGGTTTTTAAAAGCGTTGAAGACAGTTAAACCCATACCATGTGATAGGTGTAGGCTACAACTGTACTGCCGTCATAAGCAAGAACAACGTATCTCCAAAAACCTAGTTTTGAGATAAACTCAAAAGGCTAAATTCTTTTCTGCCAGGTAGAAAAAAATATTTATATTCTTTTACGCTTTAAACTAATAAATGTAGAAAAAATCGACCATTTTTATGGAAAACATAAATTTAAATATTTTTGCTCGTAAATATGAAAAATGTCAGTATTTTTGCTCGTAAATATGAAAAATGTCAGTTAATGTGTTCTTGCTTAGCATTACAGACAGGCAATTGTGACCCATAAATGGCAAAAACAACGTATCTGCGTAAAATCATGTATAATTGTGGAACAATTCAGAAATTTACTCACACATAAATCTGGTATTATTTTAAGAGAGTCGACACCAGTTTGCGCAACTGAAAGATCAGTTTGTACAGTTGTCAAACCAGTTTGTACAGCTGTCAAACCAGTTTGTACAGGTATCAGGCATTATTTTAAATATACGACACCAGTGTGTACAGCGGTGTTAACCAGTATGTAGGCTACATCCACCGGACATAATATTAAAATATAAGAAACCAGTTTTTATAGCTGTGAAACCAGTTTGTACAGCATTCAAGCATTCTTATGACACGACACCAGTTTGTACATATCTGCGAAACCATTTTGCACAGCTCTCGTATAACATTTTAAATGATACGAAACCAGTTTGCACAACTATAAAACTAGTTTGTGCAGCTGTCAGACACAATTATATATATATATATATAATATATATATATATATATATATATATATATATATATATATGAAACCAGTTTTGCAGCCGTGGACTAGTTCGTACAACGGTGAAACCAGTTTTACCGCCATTAGAGATAGTTTTAAAAGTCCAAACCAGTTTGCACAGCTGCCAAAATCGGATTGCACAGCTATCGGGTAACATTTTTAAAGATATGAAACCAGTTTGTACAGATGTGAAACCCGTCTCTGCAGATAATAGGCCTATATGAAACCAGTTTGTGCAGCTATCAGGTATTATTCTAAAGAAAAACAAACCAGTTGTCCTTCTGTGACACCAGTTTGCAAAGAGCTCAGACAACATTTTCGAAGTTATGAAACCAGTTTGCACGACTACAAACCCAGTTTTGCAGCAGCGAAACCAGTTTGTATAACAGTGAAACCAGTTTGTATGAAATTGAATCACTCTGTAGGCTACAGCTGTGAAACCAGTTTGCACAACTGTACAGTAATACGATATTTTAATATATATATATATATATACATGCACAAATCGGTTATATATACATGTGTATATATATATATATATATATATATATATATATACATGTATATATAACCGATTTGTGCAGCCGATAAACCAGTTTGTACAGCGGTAAAACCAGTTTTGCAGCTATTAGACATAATTATTATACAAGACCAAACCAGTTTGGGCGGCTGTAAAAACAGTTTTTACAGATTTTAGGAATCATTTGGAACGATATGAAACCAGTTTGTACAACTGTGAAACCAGTTTGTACAGCTGTCAGACGACATTTTCAGCGATACGAAACCAGTTTACACAACTGCAAAACCGGTTTGTACAGCTGCGAAATCAGTTTGTACATCTATTATACATTGTTTAAAACGATATGAAACCAGTTTGTACAGTTGTGAAACCAGTTTATGCAGTTCTCAGATAACTTTCAAGAGATATAAAACAAGTTTACAAAGTATAAAACTAGTTTGTACAGCTATTATACATTATTTAAAACGATATGAAACCAGTTTGTGCAATTGTTAAACCAGTTTATACAGTTCTCAGATGACTTTTAAGAGAGATGAAACAAGTTTACAAAGTATAAAACCAGTTTTCACAGCAGCGAAACCAGTTTGTACAGCTATCAGGCATTATTATTTCAAACATACGATATTTGCAGACGTGTCTTTCAACACCTCTTTTAACGTGAGCAATCCCATTATGAATAAAAGACTAAGCAAAAACAACGCAAATTGGAGATACGTTGTTCTTGCTTAGTACGTATCTGCGAATGACGCCCTATCATACTAAGCAAAAACAACGTAAGTGGAGATACGTTGTTCTTGCTTATGATGCCATGCGGTTTCTGGAGATACGTGGTTTTCACACACGCTGGTTCCCTGTGAAGGAATCGAGATAGGAGTTTCTCAATTTTTTCCAAGGTGTAGGACCATTAATAGATGCCGAAACTGAATCTAACTCAAAACGGCCAAATTTCGAGTTACGTTGTTCTTATGACGGCAGTGTAGTGGCCTACTGTTACAGTCGTGCATGACATAAAGCACAATAAAATAAACAGATCCATCGAGTACCGATAAAATTTAATAAAATGCAGCAGACACTGGGGGGGAGGTGTCCGTAGCTCAGTTGAGAGACAGAGAGAGAGAGAGACAGAGAGGGACGTTACACTGAGAGTCATTCACGCGACCCGGGTTCGAACCTCACACGGGGCATTAATTTATTAAAGTTTCTGTTAGCTGCCGTAGGCGCTTTGTTGTGTTGTTTGACTCGGGTTCTGATGAAACTAAGATAGCCCCTCCCACTTCTGGCTTGGCCGAACGAGGAGTGATCCAACACTTAAGCCATAGTGTTAAGCTAACCCACTATACTGTAAAGGCGACCTGTGTGTCGTGCTATAATTATAGTGGGCCGTATTTCGTATAACCTGTAGGCTACCTGTAGGCTAATCATTCTGCGATCTGTCAGATTGAAGCATTAATCGATAATTATATTGTTATATTATACTTGATTTGTTCTTACAGTGAATACTGTTCACCGATAATTAACAGTTTTAAACGGATTGAAGGTTTCCTTATAATGTGTTTGACAGATTTTGGCAGATTTTACTTTAGTAATTTAACACTAACATGACCAAGAGATTAGCTTACACGTAGGCCTATTTGCTCCATTAACCGAAAGAAATCCAGATTTTGAAATCAGGTTAAGTCTAAAATTTACTACATCTTCAGTGAGGCATGCAGCATACTAAAAACCCGCGAAGGTTAAACCGTAGTTTAGGTTGCTAAATTATTTGGCCATTTCTCGAAGTTGCTAAATTATTTGGCCTTTGCTAAATGTATATAGGTACTACAGGTAATTTTTGGATCGCCAGGTTCAATCCAGCTTCCATTTCAACTATAAAAATGCCTTTATCCAGCTTCCATTTCTCATAGGTTTTTTTCGTCAATCCAGCTTCCATTTCTATACTGTCATTTTTCTTCTTGCGTTTTCAGTGTATGTTGCTATTTCCAGCAGGGGCGGAAACCTGGTCCGAACTTTGGGGGGGACGGACGAGCGCCTGAAGTAGGATCGCTGAGGCGCCAAGCACCGAGTTGGGAGGGGTGAAGGAAGGCTGTTTTTTAATGTCGACATCTTATTGTAGCATTTTTGCTGTCATACAAAATAAAAAAATGTTCCATTTTCTCAGTCCTGATAGAAGTAGTTCAAACTGTAATTTGCTATTGAACACGATCGGTGTACAGGTTGCATTGGACACCTCTTTTAAAGTTAATAGCACGAATTTATATAGTGATGGAATTTACCAAATAGCCCACAATTTATTTGCAAAAACATTGAAAGCATTTTACATAGACACGTCTGTAATGTATTCAATCAACGGTATATATACGAAAGATATGCAATGTACAAAATTTTCCTCATACTCATGATGAAATTCTTTGTGTTAATTTATTATATGCAAATTATGTTTAATAGAAAGACTGGAAAGGAAACACTGAAAGAAATGAAAACATACTCATGATTTTCGGGTGTCTTAGACTCTTAGGACATCATTTTTATACCAGTATTACAAACGATTTTCCGGTGTCTAAGAACATCATTATGATTCTAGTATTATCAACCATTTTTTGGTATTTAAAAACATCGTTTTGGTTCTTGTACTATCAACAATTTTCGGGTGTCTAAGGACATCGTTTTGATTCCAATAATATCAGCGATTTTCGGGTGTCTAAAAACATCATTTTGATTCCAGTATTATCAACCATTTTTTGGTATTTTAAAACATCGTTCAGGTTCTTGTTTTATAAACGATTTTCGGGTGTCTAGGGACATTGTTTTGATTTCAGTAATATTAGCAATTTTTGGGTGTTTAAGAACATCATTTTGATTCCAGTATTATCAACGATTTTCGGGTGTCTAAGGACATCGTTTTGATTCCTGTAATATCAGCGATTTTCGGGTGTCTACGGACATCATTTTGATTCTGGTATTACAACCTATCTTCCGGTGTATAAGGACATCGTTATGATTATAGTATTATCAACCAGTTTTTGGTATATAACAACATCATTTTGATTTCAATATTTTCAACCATTTTTAATATTTAAGAACATTTCATTGCAGTATTATAAACGATTATAATTATCGGGTGTCTAAGGAGGTCATTTTGATTCCAGTTTTTTCAACGATTTTCGGGATGGATGGATCCGATTTGACCAAGGTCTATGACAACAGAGGCCGTTACCCTGGACAGAAATTTGCTTGGCAATTTACTGCCCTTAACAAGCAATTTGTGATTGCAACGATTATCGGGTGTCTAAGGATATTATTTTGATTCCCGTGTTATCAACGACCTGCTGTCTTGAAGTTGACTTGACTATTGTAGAGATCCGCGGGACATAGGAATTCCATCAGGTTAAAAACTTTATGACATCGTAGACAATTTTTTAGGCCTATAATAGTCGTCATTGTTAATCTATTTAATTATTGTTTAGCGAAACTTTGCACATCCCCCTCTCGGCGCTTCGCGTTTTGGCGCTCGTCCTTCTGCCTCTCGGGGGTATACCTAAACACAAGATGGGCGATTTGTGATTTATTCCCTCCTCCCAAGAGCTGAGACCAAACTCCGCCCATGAAAACTGGTTACTCCTTTTTCCTGTCCCACTTGCATAATCTGCAGATACCACGGTGTGATTCGTTGATTGGAAATGGATTTTTCACCAGAATTCTGAAAAAGTTAACTTGTTTGACAATAAGAGTTTAGTAATTATATTATAGTTAACATGGGATTTTAATTCGTACGTTTTTTATTGCCTATTACTACTTTCGATGTATTTAAATGATGTTCTATGTCCCATTGTTCGTTTTCAAAAGAAATAATAAACAAAATACTTACTTACTTCTTTACTATTCCATATTATTTTCATCATGACGCTGATTCGAGCCTGAAGGGAAGCTGAAGGGAATGTAGCAGAAGCCCGTGATATGACGCATTGAGTTTGTGCCGTTGGGTGTTGGAAAGGTTTTTATAATTTTGGTAACAAGTTAAAAGAGGTGTCTTATCTATACAGTATAATGTTCGTAAACTATCCAATGCGGGCCTTAATAACTTTTGGTTAGATCCTGGATTGCTGTGGAATTTATATAAATATAAATATTTACTTCATCTGCTAAACTTTTTTTTCTATAGTTCTCTACTGAAGAGTGTGTACATATCCTAACGCTTGAACATTGGGGGGGGGGGACAAATGCATGGGCCGTCCCCCCCAACGTCTTCATTGGGGGGACCGTCCCTCTGTCCCCCTAGGTTTCCGCCAATGATTTCCAGAACCTTGCGAATGTTCAGAAATTGGAATAGCGCGTTATATGGCCAGCTATATTCATGATTGGGGGTGTTTCTTAATTTAGCAACCTAAACTACGGGATATCGAAAATGAAAATAATTTAGCAAACTAAACTACGGTAATTACGGTAAACTACAATGTACCACCCGCAAGTTCGGATTGAGAGGTTGTAGAGGGTCGCCCGGTGTAGGCCTAAAGGTATCAAATTACCTCCTCCTAAACATTGCCCCTGAAAACTGTAATTTGCATCAGTCATCGCATTTATTGCAATAAAAGTATCAGAAAAATCATCCACATTCATGTTTTGGTCTGAAGATTTTCATCCGTCATCCCACTTCGTGGTTTGTGATCAATATTTTCATATGTAACTAAAATACTAATCGCCGCTTAAGTGACATGGAGAAATGGCTTGGAGGCTATTATTTTTTTCTCGATCAAAATATTTTTACTTTATATATTAAGTTTAAATGGAAACGAAACATGAATAAACAAATCTGGAATTTATTTATCTTGTATAAGCTTAGCCTACATGTAAAGATAAACAATTATTACTTTTGAAACAGCTAACGATGAGCCATCCATTCACTCTCGAGTACATGCTGAATGGGGAAACGACGTCAGATCAGATCGACAGATATGTCAAAGGACGAAAAGAAAATCCGAAAGAAGCGCATGGAAGTCAGATAAACTCAAAACAAAGCACAAAGAGTGTTTCGGAAAGTGAGTTGGTCAGTCATGGATGCCAGGCCGATGAAGCTGAGGAAAATGAAGAAAATTCCGATGGCGACATGAATACGATAAAAGAAGAGATGAATGTAGACATAGCGGATGGTGAAAAATTGAGTTTCATCAAGATCCTGAAAATGACGATGAAACGTCGGATGGAAATCTTTGCGGAGGACGTATCCATTGTGGGCCTGACCTACCTGTTTAAACCATCGGACCATAAAATTGGTTCCATCATCCGTAAGATTGTGTGGTCGATGCTGCTACTCTTTGGAACAGGATTCATGGTTTTCCAGATATACGATCGTATAACTTTCTATCAGACATATCCGACCAAAGTCAACTATCGAGTGGCTTACAACCGATCTCTGCACTTTCCTACGGTTTCCATTTGTTCTCAAGTCTCCGCTAGCAAGAAAGCTATACTTGCTTTTGGTAACTAAACTTATTTTGATATGACTTTCGCTGAAAATGTCAAAAGCTACCTTTACTAGGCCTAGTCCTACTGGAAATTATTTTCTCGTGCCTGATCATGGTATCGTTTATGGTACTAGTAGTGACTGAAAATGATATAATCATTACCAGGGCATCTACAAATACTACTCAACCCCTTCTGCTGCCACTGCTACCGCTACCAACGCAACTGTTTCTGCCACCGCGCTGCTGCTGCTATAACTACAACAGCAGCAACAACAACAGTGACTACTACTACTACTACTACTACTACTACTACTACTACTACTACTACTACTACTACTACTACTACTACCACTACTACTACTACCACCACCACTACCACTACCACTACCACTACCACTGGTACTACTACTACTACTGCTGCTGCTGCTGCTGCTACTGCTGCTGCTGCTTCTAATAATGCTGCTGCTACTACAATAACTACTGCAACAACTACCGATGATGCATCTGCTACTACAGCTGCTACTGCTATAAGAATTAATAATAGGGGCCTACTTCTACTATTGCAAGTATTATTATTATTATTATTATTATTATCATTATTATTATTATTATTATTATTATTATTATTATTATTATTATTATTATTATTATTATTATTATTATTATTATTATTGTTATTATTATTATTATTATTATTATTATTATAACACATTTATTTCTTCAAAAACTGACACAATCATGTACAGACGAGTAAATATTATTATTGTTATTATTATTATTATTATTATTATTATTATTATTATTATTATTATTATTATTATTATTGTTATTATTATTATTTTTATTATTATTATACAACGTTCAATTTAAACAAAATCTGGATCGACAAAAGAACCGCGGAAGGCCACGGCATTAGAGCGCTGGATTGAAATTGACAAGCGCTGGAAGAGATAGCAAGTTTCTCTAGAGTCTCCGAAAAATTTGGAAAGACGTCTTCCGAGGTCTTTGATGAAATCAAGGCCGCTTTTGTTGATTGGACCCAAGGTCTCGAAGGCCAGCGGCACAAATAAATAGGTTGAGGACAGTTCACTGTACTTCGCGTTCTTTCTGGTGGCTGCCAGCTCAGCCGCCGCTCCAGCTGCGCCCGACGTTGAATTTAAGTAAGATGGAGCGACGGTATCCGTCACTGTGACATCCCACAGTAGACTACGGCCTCCACGCCATGGAATTAGAGTCATTCCGTCGGGTCGTTTTCCGTCTGTCCTCAGCAATCCGGTTGGCTCTTTGATGTTAGGGACGCCCGCACGAGTCAGGCTGCGGCTGACCAGGTCGTTCAGTACGGCGTGTCTGGCAATCCTACCAGGACCGAGACCACAGGAGAGACCATAGGAGCCATCCGCCGTAACTACCACTCCACAGGGACATGCATGTGGCTCGCATATGCCCAACCCAAGTCGAAGGCTGATCGCAATTCTCACTGCTTCGTCGTCTATTATTATTATTATTATTATTATTATTATTATTATTGTCATCATCATCATCATCATCATCATCATCATCATCATCATCATCATCATCATCATCATCATCATCATCATCATCATCATCATCATCATCATCATCATCATCATCATCATCATCATCATCATCATCATCATCATCATCATCATCATCATCACTATTGTTATTATCATTATTGATTTTTATTAATATTATTATTATTTTAACCGAAATGTTAGTTTTAGGTTTCGGTTTAGTTTATTCAGGTCAATTTTTGGTTTACTGATGGCGGCCGGTCCATGGCCCTGGATAATCCAGTCAAAAAGCCTTGGTAGGCAACAGCGCTGAAGCGTTGTATAGTGACTGAGATGCTGTGGAATAGAAATCCTGTTTCGCGTAAGTCTCCAGCTGGAGTTCGAATTCGTGGTTCCCGGACAATTCGGAGCGGGACAATTGGGAGCGGAAAATTCGGCCCGGACAATTGGCAGCGGACAATTCGGAACCGGACAATTTGGAGCGGACAATTCGGAGCGGACAATTAGGAGACGGACAATTTGGAGTAAATTCTGGAGCGGACAATTCGGAGCCGACAATTCGGAGCGTACAATTCGGAGCGGGCAATTCGGAGCGGATAATTCGGAACCGGACAATTCGGACCGGACAATTAGGAGCGGTTCGGAGCGGGCAATGCAGGAGCGGTTCGGAGCGGGCAATGCATGACAGTCTAAATTAATGATGGAACTCTGATTTTCCTACCCATCTCCATCACCCAAATAGACATACAGAAGGCTTTACTTTTTCTGCCAGGTGTCTTAAGACTTTTCTTTTTTTCCAGAAGTTCCTTGCACTGGGAGTGCCTCTCATTAGGTTGTACCGGTACTGTGAGAGGCTCTTTATAAGTCCAAAAATAGAATAGAATAGTTGATCGGATGGGCCACTGGACATTAGAGTAAATACTAAAATTAATCAGCTTAGCACCCACCGTCTCACAGTCTGTGTGTAGGCTACGTCTGCTTGTTTCGTATGTCTTTTGCCCGTTTGCCTTCAATGATTTGGCAGTAGTCATAGGGCTTCGGTTACCTTAAGCTAGATTTAAACCTTAAGTGGCAGTAAAATATATTAATTGTTTACCTATCATCAGAAACCTGACTAACAAGCATAAAAGAATAGGACCATAATTATGTTTGTAAGAAAACTGCAATGATTTAAATGAGCTGCCAATAGATTGGTAAATTAGTCACATTAGTGCATTTAACTAATATAATTTCAGTTGCTTAGTTCAAGCTTTGGAGTGCAGGGTCTTGAAGATCGTAGGACGTTTGTTTGGTGCCGTATAAGTATTTTAATTGCCACGCCGTTTTTTTCGACGCAGGCCTGTGATGTTTCTGATGTTTCTATTCGGCACAATTGTTTTATATACACTCCGAATTGTCCGGGTCCGAATTGTCCGGGCCCGAATTGTCCGTCTCCGAATTGTCCGTTCCGAATTCTCCGGCTCCGAATTGTCCGGACACCGAATTCGTACACAAATTCGAGACCCTGATTGATTGTTGATGGGGTCCATTGTTTCCAGAGCCAACGGGATGAAGTAGTAAGTTCTTTGGAGGTCCAAAATCTTTGACAGTTTTCTTGTGGAGGCTTTCTCCAGCTCACACGACCGTGATGGACACGCTAGCCGGTGTCACGAAATAGAGTATCCCCCGTATTAATCATATCCCCCAAATGAAGAAAAATCGAAAAGCCACTTTCGCGTGCATTTTTTGGAAAATTAATTTTCATCTGCTTTGCTTTGAAAAATGACACTAGCAGGTACATTTTTTCCTGCTAGATAATATATTGCTTTGGTTTTAGAGCACTTAAAACTTTCAAAACACTTAAAAACACTCAGTCACTAAATAAATTCGAGTTGCCTTTCTCTGTACATTGCTTAGGACACTTAAATCAAATCAAATCTTGTTTATTCATAGGATCAACAAATCATAACAGCAAAAATATATATGAAGTAAGAGTGTGCAGTAATAATGAGCATACAAGTTATTATCATCTATTAGTTGAAAGATCACTAAGAAAGGGTCACCCAGAAAGGGAGTGATCCCGCTAAACCTGGGCAACCACAAACAGGAGTTATATCAAGATGGTTATGACAGACAGAGGAGTGAAGTTGTTATTAAGCAATGTAGGCAAAACAAAATCAAGTAGATGAGTTAATGTAGAGAGAGAACGAGAGATATGTACATTGATAAGCAGAGTGTAAACAGAGAACATATTCATGTACATTGATGAAGCATAACAAAAATAAAGCTAATTCAAATTATGAATGAATGTTAAGAACAGAACATAGGCAATGACCACAACTAGTGGTATCAAATGTTAGTGTAAAACAGACGACAATGTGACAGTAACCAATAATAAGCTAGACAGCCATGATATAAGAAAACAATAGGCAGGCTATAAGTGATACTCCACAACGAGTGGTTAAAAATATAATATAAGAGTAGCTAAATTAAAAATATTACATAAGAGAAAATATACTTGTAACCAAGATTTAGTCAATGGGTAGATGTCAGTCAGGGGCAGTGAAAGATGTCAGTTCACAACGAGAAATTTTTTTAAGCGAATTTTAAAGAGGCTGGTGGATTTTAAGGTAGATATATGATCCGGAAGGCCGTTCCAAATCTTAGGGCCCAAACATTTTATTGAGAATTGTTTAATTTTTAGGCGTGCATATTCACTGCGATAACAGCTAGCATGCCTAGTAGCATGATCGTGAAGTTTAGATCCAGTAGTAAAGTAATTATTAAAAGTGTGGGGCAATAGGCACAGGTGGTAGCGATGCATAAACATACATATTTGGAACTTATTGATGTTTAGTAGAGACAGTAACATATGGTTTAAGTAGAGAGGAGCAGAGCTGGATCTCCAATGAGCACCACATATTAATCGTATGGCACGTTTTTGCAATATAATCAATGGTTTGAGTCGAGAGGGATAGTTAGAACCCCAAGAAATGTTACAATAAGAGAGGTAAGGGAAAATAATTGTATAATAAAGATTAAAGAGAACAGATTTAGGTAGGCAATGTTTAATCCTGTGAAGGACCCCAATGTTTTTAGCAATTTTCTTCACAATAGATGAAATATGATCCTTCCAAGTAAGGTGGCTATCAACAATGACCCCAAGAAATTTAGATGAACTTGTTTGGGTGATAGGGACATTATTAATTAGAAGTGACCTAGAAGTGACCTATTAACATCAAGGTCAATTTTTTTTTTAGTGTGGAATAAAATGAAGTTGGTTTTGTCAATATTAAGGGATAATCTATTAGCTTTAAACCATTGCTCTATTAAGGATAACTCATTATTAGCTATATCAAATAGGTGACCTATGGAATGGTGAGAAAGAAAAACATTTGTGTCATCAGCGAATAGTATAAATTTAAAGGTGCACGGTCAACAGCGCGCATGTCAAAAGCGCGCAGACAAATGCGCGCAGACAAATGCGCGCAAAGCGCGCAACAGGAACATTTTCCGCCAAAAGAGCGCAGACAAAAGCGCGCAAAAAAGCGCGCAAAAAAGCGCGCATCCTGTCTATTCTTTCGTATGTTTTCTCCTCGAAGTCCTTCTTTGATGATGGTTTGAGCCGGCTACTCAAAGCGATCCACTTGGCTAAGTACCGCCATCTATTTTATTGCGTAGAACATGAACTGCTCCTTTGATGAACAATCTTATGATTTTTGTCAGGCCTATAATTCAACTAGCCGGCTTGGTTTTCTTTGAAATTAATTGCTCGGTATATATATTCGGTTAAATAGTTACAGTTTTATTATGTCTATATTTCTAACAATATGTTTAATTGCGTTTCAAACTCAAGAATAGGTATAATATTCTGATGTTTTGTTGAACTTCAAATTTAACTAGTTTGCTTCAATTTGTTCGAATGTTCGAAAAGAAATGTTCCGTATCTGTCTTATTATGTTTAAATGCTCATTAAAACGATTATGTGTTTTGTGTATTGAGTCTATGTGTTCTTCGTCGCGCGCATTTGTCTGCGCGCATTTGTCGTGCGCGATTTTGTTACTGCGCGCATTTGTCTGCGCGCATTTGTCTGCGCGCTTTTGACATGCGCGCTGTTGTTACGGCGCCAATTTAAATACAGTTGAGGTCATGGACAGGTCATTTATATATAAGAGGAAAACAATTAGAGTCACTTCAAGTTTTGATTAGAGCATCATTTTTTATTTATACGCATTTATTCAAAAAAGGGATAGAATGGTTTATCCCCCAGATAGTATAGACCGGTTGATTCCGTCCAGGGAGGGGGGGGATAATTTAATTCAATAGCTTTCAGGGGATACTCCTTTTCGTGTCACCGGCTCACATATTTCCGCACCCATCGGAAACATACCGCAACTCTCACAGCCTCGTCACTCATCTTTGATCTAATCCGCATCCAATCGGACTGGGCGGAATTTGTCTCCATTTGTCTCTTTTATTGCCACCTTGTCTACGCCGATACGACCTCTCTTCAATTCGGCATTATTATTATTAATATCCCAAGAAGGTTCGTAACAGGTCGATCCCCTGGGACCTCTACTATTCTGCCTATATGCCGTGCCATCAATTCCTACCCACTTGGTGTCGCCCTTGAATTTTGGATATTTTGACGACCTCGTGACCCTTGGCTGGGACCGAGGGGAGTAGGGGTAGTGGAGGCTGACATGGACACGATCGAGAAAGTATGCTCGCGCATTGGCCTCACGATTGGCCTTACCAAATGCCAGTTCATCGCGGCCGACTTCGATTTATTATTATCAATATAAAATACCTACTGCTTGAAGAAGAGCGTCGGCATCACTGACTGTCCGCGGGGTTCAGCATTAATTTTAGGCCTATTGATGTTGTTATAATTATTATCATTATCATCATCATCATATCATCATCATCATCTTTATTATTTTTTTACCCAATATATCTCAGATCCCTCGGGATTTCAAAAAAATATCCGGAGACTTAAAAAATTGTATTCTGGAACGGCTATTATTATTATTATTATTATTCCTCGGGATTTAAAAAAATTATTCAGAGACTTAAAAAAATTGTATTCGGGAACGCTATTATTATTATTATTATTGTTTATTATTTAAAAAAAAAATATTAATGTTGTTGTTGTTGCTGCTGTTGTTGTTGCTGTTGTTATTGTTGTTTTCATCAACATCATCATCATCATCATCATCATCATCATCATCATCATCCGCAAAGAGATTAAGCTTATCTTTTTGACTACACTGATCTGTTTTTTAGGTTACTGAAAACTTTGAAGTTGGTTTTAATATTTTCAGGTCCGCAAGCAAGGGAGCTCGTTCAACACACGTACCCGCCTCTTTTTGGCATGTTCGAATTCGCTAACGCCTCCCAACAGCATGAAGGGTACTTATCGTCGATAACTATGGACTGGGAGTTCTTTTACAGTTTTGTAGGTCAGAAAGTGAAGGACATGATACTCGAGGTAAGATCACAGAGGCCATTGCTAACTCAAACCTTTCACAGTGGCATTATTTATATTTATTACTAATAATTGATATCTCAGCGTTAACTGGCCTAGTTAGCTACACCGGTAAGCGGGAGCGGAATACGTCTGTTGGTTGCAACGGACTGCGTTTCAAGCCCCGGGCTGAGAGTTGACATTTAGATATTTAGATATCTCTGGCTAGCACATGTGGGACGCGGTGGCGCAAGCTGCTGCGGAGCGACCTTGGCCAAGTTGCTTACCCATCATTGTCTGTGGAGAAGGCAACGGGAAACCACCTCACTCATCTCATCCCCAGGGGCGTAAAAACCACTGAACCTGCCTTCTGGCAGAGAACCATCATCATCATCATCATCATCATCATCATCATCATCATCATCATCATCATCATCTCAGTTTTATATAAAATAAAATTTGAAATGGTGAAATAACGGACCAATTAATAAATTACGTCGAAGGCCTGTTATTATTATTAGCGGTAACAAATGCTAGGAATAAGCTTACGTAATTCAACATTATGTTCATAACATAACATAACATAACATAACATAACATAGGTTTTTATTGCTCCCAAGAAGAAAAAAACATAACATGATACAATTGGAAAGAGCGATAAACAAGCTAAGAAATGGCAAATCTGCAGGTATAGATGGCATACAGGCGGAGGTAATGAAGAGTGAAGGAAGGGAGATGACCACCAGTGTTTTTTATGGGGCACAGTGTATATGTATATCCTAGCAATTGAAATTTATATCATGTAAAGACCATTATTTCAGTGTTCGTTCGGGAATCTGCCTTGCAATACCGATGCATTCACGACGATGACAACTGATGGACCACAATGCATATCAATCAACCCAAGTAAGCATGAGAAATTGATGCTCGAAAAGTCTGCAAATATAAAACCTAACCGACATTTTTGTAAAAATATCCATGTCATCTTTGTGTCTAATGAGAAGATATTATCCGAATATTTTTTTAAATAGATGACGCCGTCAGAAGTGTGCCTGCCAAGAACATTACTTTTGAGTTTCTGAATGATTAGGCTCAGAGTCGTATAAATAAATTATTATTTAGAAGAGTTAGGACAAACGCTGTGCCAGATGTTGGCAAAGTCACATGATTGCTGGTCGCCATTATGAGTCCAGCCGGCGATCAGCTGATGCGTCGGCATAATTATACATGTACGTTGACAGGCTGTCCACGGACCACGGTGCACTCGATTGAACTTCTACTGATATTAAACTTAAACTTTAAATCTACACGGTGAAGGGAAAATGCCGAATCTCTCCCATTGCTACAATAATTGGCGCATTTGGTTCTAAAATTGTATTGTATTGTATCTGGCCATTTATAAAGCGCCTCTCGCAGCAAGAGCCTTTCAGAAGCGCTCCCAGTGCGTTCAACCTCGAGAAAAAAGCAAGTTTTTAGACGAGAGAAAGACGAGGATACATTACCAGAGAGGATGGCAGAGCGAATTGATGCCTGCATTGGTCCATAGAGAGGGACCAATGCAGGCAAATGATCTATATTGAGCCATGGCAGTCCTGACTCGGGGACAAAGAGGTCAAGCCGATCAGAGGACATAAGAGGACGCAGCGAAGTGGCTGAAATGGGGCGAAGTATATGATCACACAGATACTTCGGAGCAAGACCCATTTGAGACATTAGGACCGAAATCAGAACTTTAAATTGAAGCCTATACGTGCCGAGAGTGAAGTTGTTCAGTCATGAATGTAGAAATGTGGGAGAATCGAGGAAGGCGGGCAATGAGCCTAGCAGAAGCATTGAGTACAGATTGCAGAGGAGCTAGCCGAACCTTAGGCACACTTAGAGAATAATTATAGAACATCTCAGGGAGCAGGGATACGAACACAAGGGAACACTGGGAAACAGAGAACGTAGGAAACAAGAACAGGGAACAAAGAGAACAAGGGAACATGGACGATGAAATACAAAGGAACAATGAACGCAGGGAACAAGGAACAGGGAAAAACAAAAAGGGAACACGGAACAGAGAATACAAGGCAGCAGAGAACAGCACGTAGAACATAGGTAACATGTAATATATGGAACAAGGAACACTAAGCATCACAAGCAACAAGGGACTAGAAACACGGGGGGAATAGTGACAAGGAAATGAAACACAAAGGCCCGAAGCATAGAGAACAAGGAACACAGAACAGCACAGAAAACATAGATATCATGGAACATAAGGAAAAAACAAGGAATGCCTAGCATCATATGGAACACAGGTAACAAGGAACAGGAAGCACAGGAACCATTAAACCGATTACAGATAAAATATGAACAAGGGACAGGAACACAAGGGATCAAAAGACACGTGATCCATAATAAAGAACCGGGACCGGTCATTTGCTACATTTTGTCCTAACTCTTCTAAATATACGGCTCTGATTAGGCCTGTCAGTATCACACATAATTGTTTCATTTGTCTAGCAACCACTGACCGATACATTAACCAGTTTTTACCTAATGCATTGCTGTTCATTTCAATCTTATAAGCTTAGTGTTTTATTAAATATGATTCTTGATTCAATCTGAGATTATTATTTTATTGTGAATTCAAGTTGGAACGAATTACATAACGACTCAACCTGGAGCCAAAAACGGATTTCGTCTTGTGCTGTGGGTTAATCAATCGGATGCAGCCCTTATTTTGAATGCGGCTGTTGGATTCAAGGTAAGCTTTTCACTGTTGCAGTGTATAACAACAAGCCAATGTCACTCGTTTTGACAGCCCAACTGAGCTCTAATCATAATCGTAATCGTAATCGTAAACTCCTGATTTCTAAAGCGCATCTAGAAAGCCAAAGCTCTAGGTTAGGTTCAGATTCAAAATTTCGACATTATTGGTCCAATCACAGAGCATGCATTCTTTCTGGACTACGAAACAATCTTTTTTCCTTGGGGATCCACCTCGCCTGTTCTTTCAGTCCAACGCAGACGGGGACAACTCTGAGCATACAGGGTGCCGCCGAAAAATGATCCATTATAAAAATTGCGATTTCTCAAAAACCGCTGAATCTTTTGTGAAAAATACTTACATTCTTACTCGTGACACATTTTTGCATATTATTTGAAAATGTTATGTCAGTATTTTTTATATTTGTGATCATTACACCAAGCAGAAGAAAGAACTGCATTTTTCAACTGAACACGGCATTCACGAAATAGGAAATCATATTTTTGCATAAGGTAGCCTGCAGAGTGCAATAATTACGTCAAGTCCGCCTTGGAGACGGTTTTCTTCACCGATGAAAAGTTCCTTTGCACCAATTCATCCATTAATAATCAAAATAACCGCGCCAAGAAGGAAAAAAGCCGATATATATAATTATATATATATATGTATATATATATATGTATATATAATTATATATCCAAGCCGTCGGTTAGTTGAGAGAACCAAGTTATCTCCCCACATCATGATTTCTGCAGGTGTCAGCTATGAGGGTAAAGGACGGTTGCATGCCATTGACGAGAAGGCCAAAGTCAATGCTATGTACAGCACGACATGGAGAATCTTTTGCCTAAGCTTGTCCATGACTGTCACACTGTTTTGGGAAATTAGTTCGCTTTTTAGCAAGATGGAGTGCCCGCTGACGGCGCCAAGCTGGCCCAAGATTGGTTAACAAGTCACTGTCCGGACTTCATCAACAAGGATTAATAGCAGCCAAATTCCCCAGATATGAACCCAATCGACTATGCAGTCTGGGGTGCAAGGCTTGAGACCTACAACAAACTTACCACAAAGCCGAAGAACATTTCTTACCTGAAAAATACGGGGAAAATCATCTGGAATGACCTGCCACTTGAGGCCATTCAGAAATCTGCTCTGGGCAGACGGCGCCAAGCTGGCCCAAGATTGGGCTTTCGAAAACGTCTGCAAGCTGGCGTAAAAGCAAACGGTGGTCACTTCGAACATTCATTGCACGAAACTTAACACGGCCTAATCTTTTCAATAGCAATAAGCAACCTTGAACCTTTGTTACATTACTGTTTGCGTCGTTACTTTGTTACTTATTGCTGTCATTAAATATCTGTTGAAACGAAAATAGCATTGTTTCACCTCAGGGTTGCACCATATTGGTTTTCATGATTCGAATTTCATTAGATTTAGCCAAGCAGTATAATAGATAATGGCCTCGTTAGCTACACCGGTAAGCGAGAGCAGCATACGTCTGTTGGTTGCAACGGACTGCGGTTCAGGCCCCGGGCAGGGAGTTGACATTTAAAGATTTAGATATCTCGGGCTAGCACATTGTGGGACGCGGTGGCGCAAGCTGCTGCGGAACGGCAAGTTTCTTACCCACCATTGTCTGCGAGGAAGGTAACGGGAAACCACCTCACTCATTTCATCCCCATGGGCGTAAAAGCCAATGAACCTGCCTTCGGGCACAGTACCATCATCATCATCATCATCATCATCATCATCATCATCATCATCATCATCATCATCATCATCATCATCATCATCATCATCATCATCATCATCATCATCATCATCATCATCATCATCATCATCATCATCATCATCATCATCATCATCATCATTGGACTGGCGAAGTTTCGTAAAAAAAATTTCAGCATTTTTGCGATAAATCGCAATTTTCGTAATGTATTAATTTGTTGCTGACGCACCATGTAGAGTCAACTGAGTATAGGAATCTATTATTATTATTTGAATCTCGGGTTGAACGAGAGTTCACTAAATGCGACTGTCACACTTATATGAAATTTCTGTAACTGATGATTGTTGCCTTCCTAATGATATTGATCGATCTGCCTCTGGCTTGACTACATCACGGATAATAATTTATTTAGATGCGCTATAGACCCAATACCATAGATGTCTAATAATTATGAATTCTTGGACCCTGCAAAACAACGACTAGGCCTAAAAACATTATCGTGTTTACAGGTGTGTTTGCATGACCCACGCGACACGCCTATGGTGACCGAGATCGGATTCACTGTCGGAACAGGCATTTCAGCGTCCGTTTCATTTTCACTTAAAAACGTAAGTCAAGTGTCATCAGTGTATGTAGTTGTAGCCTATTGTGTGTAGAGTATGTATTATTTTTATAAACACCATAGGCCTAAAATAGATTTAGATGTATAGTATGAGTTCTTCGACACTGCAAAGTCCTGCATGTATGTGCTAAAGATTTGAAAAATTTTAGCGTGGTATGTTAGAAGGGTTCGCGGACGTTTTGTCCACGGACGATTCGTTCAAGGTGGTTGAGTAAAAATAGATTGATGAAAAGAATTCTTGTATCGTGAAAGCGGGATTAATGAAAATATGTATTCCTGAAATGGAATTGGGATTGATGGAAAGATTTTATAGCTTAAAGAAAAGTTGTTTGGTGAAAAAATATAGTTTTTAGCGGAAATTGGATGAAAAAACCTTGTTTTTGCTTAAATAGAAGCTGGAATGATGAAACAAATTCTTTCCAAAATGGAAGTTGGATCTGCGAAGCATAGTTCTAACTCAAATAGAAGTTGGAACGATTATTTGAACGCGTATCTAAACGGAAGCTGGATTTATTCAATTTATTCCTTGTGACGAATCGTCCGTGGACGAAACGTCCGCATACGGTTAGAAGGCATTAGAGATATTCGAAAAACAATTTGGCTTTCTTTTTTTGAATCACTGTGTATATATGTATGCAGGGCCGGATTAAGCAATGTGGGGGCCCTGTTCGGGATTTTTTTGCGGAAAATTTGTCGGGAAAATTTTAAAACTTTTTCGGGAAAAAAAAGTTGATGACCTTTTTTTAGTCATCTGGCGAAATTTTCGGGAAAATCATACCATTTCATCCGCCAAAAAAGTTGACTTTTTTCCTCTGGCGAAATTTTCGGGAAAATAGTCGTTTGGCCGCAATTTCCTCAAAAATTTTTCCCCCCACATTTGTGGGGCCCCCTAAAGTGCGGCCGAACATTTTGAACATGCCTTAATCCGGCCCTGTATGTATGACATTGTGTGTATGTATGTATGTATGTATGTATGTATGTATGTATGTATGTATGTATGTATGTATGTATGTATGTATGTATGTATGTATGTATGTATGTATGTATGTATGTATGTATGTATGTATGTATGTATGTATGTATGTATGTATGTATGTATGTATGTATGTATGTATGTATGTATGTATGTATGTATGTATGTATGTATGTATGTATGTATGTATGTATGTATGTATGTATGTATGTATGTATGTATGTATGTATGTATGTATGTATGTATGTATGTATGATGTATGTATGTATGTATGTATGTATGTATGTATGTATGTATGTATGTATGTATGTATGTATGTATGTATGTATGTATGTATGTATGTATGTATGTTTGTACGTTGTTTGCATGCATGCATGTATGGATGTTTGCATGTGGGCAGAATGGAAATTAATAAGCGATGGAAGCAATATTTTGAGAACCTGTAGAACATACAGAACCCGGTGAACACTACTGTACAATCAATGATGCCGACATGCAACGTACAGGACGAGATGGAAGACAATTATATTCAGAAAAGAGGAGACATAAGAAGACTAAAGAATAATGAAAGCCCTGGAGAGTGAAGAAGATATCATCATGACCGAAATGATATAAGCCAATGAAGGTTGCTCATATATCATGAGGGCAGCTGTCCAATGGACTGGGGTGAGGCAGTCATACTACCGATCCACAAGAAAGAAGACACAGCAGAATGTGGCAACTAAAATAGGTATTATCTTACTAAACAACCCAGGAGAGATACAGCTGTACAGCAAGATACTACAACAACGACTAAGGAAACATGTTGAGGAAGTGATAGCAGAGAAACGGGCAATTTTTATTTTTACAGCTGAGAGAAACACCATAGTTTAACATAGGCTACGTGGTCAGATAGCTGTCTGAAAAATACTTATAAAAGCAAAAAAATACTGAGAAACTTCGGAATCCCGGAGAAGCTGGCAGAGCTGCTGGAGGATAATAGTAAATCGATCAGTGCAGCGAGAGTGAACGGGGAGCTGACCGAATGGTTCAGAACGACTGTGGGGGTAAGACAGGACTGAGGGCAATCACCAGACATCTTCAACTTAATCCTGGAGCCTTCTGGAGGCTGTTGTGCGCCTTGCACTGCCATGGACTCCGCCGAAGAGTACGTGAACGTGCGAGGAGGGACACTTAATAAACTCAGATTTGCAGAGAGTAAATAGCAACTAAAGAATCTAACAAACAAGGTGCACACATGTACTTGCAGGGAAAGACTGTGACTCGAGATAAAGTTCAAAAACAAAAGCGATGACAGAAGGAAGGAGTCACGAAGAACTAGATACCACACTGAGAAATGAAACAATAGATTAGCAGGTTACGTAATTTCTGTACCTAGGATGGCATAATAATAGCAGAAGACGCAGGATGCACAGGGACATCGTGAAGAAAATAATAATGCTCTGGCATGTGCGGTGCGATGTTTGGAAGAATCAAGATCTATAAAGACAGGGATATTTCAAGAGGAACCAAAATTAAACTATACGAGACACTAGTCTCGTCATTCCAGTACTGCTGTATGGATAGGAAATTAGGAATGCTGGTGTGTTCTGAAAGAAGACGAGAGAAAACTGCAGAATTGGCGGTGGGAATGAACTGGCTGAGAAGAATAATATAAGGTCGAAGCAGAAAGGACAGGATTAAGAGCGAGGTGACCAGAAGAGAGCTGGTACAGAAGGAAATAATTATTGGTGATATCAGGAAGAAAAGACTGTCATGGCTGGAGTGTGTACTGTGTAGGTTACTGATAATGGATTACAACAGACTCTCAGCCGTGGCAATGTGACTGCATGGATACCTGGAGAGCACAGACTATTAACCGAGGTAAACAGCAAAACATGGATGGACAACATACGAGAAGACCTCGAGAAAATGAAAAGATGTCTCTGATGATAATTTCCTAATAGTTCTTCCGTCGTCTTCTTTTCATAATTCCAGGACATCACTTGTTTGGCTATTTCATATTTGTACCAAATTAGCTTCAATCGTGTATGTCTCTGTCTCTGTTTCTGTCTGATAGTCTCTAGTACCCTTAATAAAACCATAACTCAGGCTATTTATTTAACATGTTTTCGATTGGCATCTTGTGACTCGGCGGTTTTGATGTGCTGCCTGCAGTCTCTTCCTTATTTCGATCACACTTATTTAATTTTGATCATGGTCTTAGGTGACCCTTTTGGGTCTCCTGGGCGAACCGACATATTAGATAAATGAATCTGTAATGAATGAGTTGGTTGCTGAATAAAAAATATTTTATTGTTATGTTAAATAAATAGCCTGAGTTATGGTTTTACTAAGGGATTTATCTTTGATGCTATAACTCATATTTGCACTTGACAACTTGTATTGAACTCTTAGTAATGCACAGAGACCTGTGCTAAAAACTACGTTTCTTTATTTGTAGCTGTCTATGCTGCCATCACCATACGGAGAATGCCGAGATGCCAAAAACTACACGTACATGAAATGCATGGCACAATGTCTGGGGAAATATATGATTGCTACGTGTGGATGCCGACCTTTCATGGTTTACGGTATGAATAAACAAAGTTATCGGATGCATGCAGTTCCAATTTCCGGCAAATACATGTGTATACATGTACGTATTGTACGTATGTATGTATGTATGTATGTATGTATGTATGTATGTATGTATGTATGTATGTATGTATGTATGTATGTATGTATGTATGTATGTATGTATGTATGTATGTATGTATGTATGTATGTATGTATGTATGTATGTATGTATGTATGTATGTATGTATGTATGTATGTATGTATGTATGTATGTATGTATGTATGTATGTATGTATGCATGCATGCATGCATGCATGCATGCATGCATGCATGCATGTATGTATGTATGTATGTATGTATGTATGTATGTATGTATGTATGTATGTATGTATGCTTGTATGTATGTATGTATGTATGTATGTATAGACATAGATATAGACATAGACACATTTTTTGTAATCCCAACAATTCAATTGTACAATGTACATGTATGCTTAATTAAGTATAGACATAATCAGCAATAAGCAAATACTCAAAATGAATAAGTAAAATAAGAGCGAGGGAGAAAATAGGAACACCAAAAAGAGACAAGTCTCGCTAAGTAGGGGCCTAATTAACAAAGTGAAATGTAGAAGTAAAAGCAGAATGAAGAATTGGAATGCAAAGATGGGTAGCACGACATTTAATCCCGCGACACTTAATACCGCGACAGTTAATGCCGGACACTTAGTCCCGGCGACATTTAATCCCGCGTCATTTAATCCCGCGACAGTTAATCCCTGCGACATATAATCCCTGCGACAGTTAATCCCGCGACATTTTATACCGCGACACTTAATACCTGTACACACGTGAAGCTTAAGTAGCAGTTGCTGCGTATGGTAAAACCGAAATCCCGGTGTTCCTTCGTGCAATGTCTCATTTATCTCACTCATAATTATGCTCTTTTAATACAGTTAGTGTTAGTGAATATTGCTGTGACTATTGTTTTTATGGAATTGTACAGTTTTGATAATTTTTATTAGTGAATATTGCTGTGACTATTGTTTTTTTTTATCGATTTGTACAGTTTTATAATATATTACTGCAAAGGCTGAACTCTTTTTTAAACACAAAGTGAATATTGCTGTGAATATGTCTATTTATAGAATTTAACTTCTTTTGCAAACGTTGTTTTACTTTCCCGGAATTAAGTGTCGCGGGATTAAATGTCGCCGGGATTAAGTGTCGTGGGAATAAATCGGTGCGGTATTAAGTGTCGCGGGATTAAGTGTCATGGAACCGCAAAGATGTTACTTAACTAAGAGAAAACATATTATCAAAAGAAAAGTAGTAAACACTACAGAAAAAAATCAGAGAAAGAACACAAATACAAAATAGACAATCAATAGACAAACAATCAAAGAAATCAGCATTAGCATGAGTAACGCCTTATGCAAATGTATGTATGTATGTATGTATGCATGTATGTATGTATGTATGTATGTATGTATGTATGTATGTATGTATGTATGTATGTATGTATGTATGTATGTATGTATGTATACAATACAATAATACAATACAATTCACTTTATTGCAACCAGAAAACAAGAAAACAATAAAAGTACAAAACATGCATGCATTGGCTACAAAGGGGGGCCCAAAAGGGATGGACATCCCGCTGGGAAGGGTCACCCAAGTAAAAAAGTCCCAAGAAAAATTAATCAAGATAGCTTAAAAGAAAGAGACTAAAACAAATTAGGTGATGACAGATTGCAGAAAAGCTTATATTGTCAAGAGCATATAGAGAAACAAACTTAACTAAGTACTTAACTAAAATCTTAACTACACATGGTCATGTGCACTTCAAGTAGCATTAGTGGAGGAGAGTAGAAGAACACGAAGTTTCTTTTTAAATACCTGCAGACTACTCGATTGACGAATGTCAATTGGTATTGTGTTCCATACTTTAGTGCCATAAGATTTAATAGTAAACCGCCTAGTATTAGATTGAGCTTTGACAGGGCGAAAAGCAGATGAATTCCTAGTGAAATGCGAATGGATGTCAGAGGCGTGAGGGAGGTAACCTTGGAATACCGAAGGAAGGAGACCGTGTTCGAGTCGAAAAAAGAACTCGCTAATTTGGAGATCCTTTATCTGGTCAATTTTCAGGAGATGAAGTTCATTAAAGGAAGGGCCAGTGTGTTCCCGTTTACGAATACCCGCAATTATACGAACAGCCCTCTTCTGTAAGATTACAAGTTTATGAAGCCTGGATTCGTATGTCGATGCCCAAACAAGGTTGCAATATGTGAGGTAGGGGTAGACAAGGGTATAATACAAATTCATTCTAATTGTCTTTGGCAAGATATAAGCAACGCGGGAAATAATACCAATATTTTTAGCAATTTTAGTTGCAATTTGATTAATATGAACTTTCCAGGTCAAATGTTGATCTATATGCACACCTAAGAATTTTGTAGATTCAACTTGATTGATGGAAATATCATCAATAAGCAAACAGAGATTGTCATTTGGCTTTATTTTCCGGTGGGATTTAAATAAAATAAAGTTGGTTTTATCTAAATTAAGGGTGAGTTTATTTGCATGGAACCAAACAGCTATGCTAGATAGTTCAACGTTCACAGTTTGAAACAACGTCTGCCATGAACCATTGGAGTAAAAAACGTTGGTGTCATCGGCAAATAGAATAAAAAACATTGTTGGAGAGACATTGGCCAAGTCATTAATATAAAGCAGGAAAAGGAGTGGTCCGAGGTTGGAGCCTTGAGGAACTCCATATTTGATCAACCCTAGCTCAGAAAGGACACCATTACAGAGAACTCTTTGTGTACGGCTCTCAAAATAGCTGGCAAACCATCTGAGCTGAGTCCCCCTAATTCCATAGTTGTCTAATTTTTTAAGCAAAATATTATGGTCTACCGTATCAAACGCTTTAGCTAGATCAAAGAAGATTCCCACTGAGTATTCATTATTTTCAATAGCCTTTGAAATCATGTCCTGCATATTTAATAAGGCCATATAGGGGGAATGACCAGATTGAAATCCATGCTGAGATGGATAAATGATGTTAGAGTTTTTAACATAGCCATAGAGTCGATTATACATAAGTTTTTCATAGAACTTGGAGAAGTAAGGAAGAACGGAAATGGGTCTGTAATTGATTACATTGTCCTTATCGCCTTTTTTTAGTATTGGGACCACTTTAGCTATTTTTATGCCTTGTGGAACAATCCCACTACTAAATGAACAATTTATTATCTCCGCTAAAGGTCTGGCAACCAAGGAGAGATTGGGGGCCGCAATACAGGGGTCTATATCGTCAACACCTTTGCTATGCGTTAAACGTATATCACGGCCAATATCCATAATTTCCTCCGGGGATACCATTAGGAAACCCATAGAGTTCTGCCGAGGGGCATGTAAGTAACTATGGTAAGGGAGAGGTGAATCTGGTATTTTCTTTGCCAAAGAATGGGCTATGTTGGTGAAGTAGTTATTGAAGCTATTGGCCATTTTTTCTGGATCTTTAACATTTTCTCCGTTAATTTTTAACGATTCAATTTGTGTCTCCTTATTTTCCAATTGCATTATGGAGCGAATGAGTTTCCAAGTCCTCCTTAGGTCGTCTTTATATTTGCAGAATTCAGATGCATAGTAATTTTTTTCTGCTTTGACTCTAATAGCCTTAAATTTATTCCTATATACAGTAAATTTATTTTTATTATAAGCATTTGGATTTTGAATGTATGTATGTATGTATGTATGTATGTATGTATGTATGTATGTATGTATGTATGTATGTATGTATGTATGTATGTATGTATGTATGTATGTATGTATGTATGTATGTATGTATGTATGTATGTATGTATGTATGTATGTATGTATGTATGTATGTATGTATGTATGTATGTATGTATGTATGTATGTATGTATGTATGTATGTATGTATGTATGTATGTATGTATGTATGTATGTATGTATGTATGTATGTATGTATGTATGTATGTATGTATGTATGTATGTATGTATGTATGTGTGTGTGTGTGTGTGTATGTATGTATGTATGTATTTATGTATGTATGTATGTATGTATGTATGTATGTATGTATGTATGTATGTATGTATGTATGTATGTATGTATGTATGTATGTGTGTGTGTGTGTATGTATGTATGTATGCATGCATGCATGCATGGATGTATGTATGTATGTATGTATGTATGTATGTGTGTGTGTGTGTGTGTGTGTGTGTGTGTGTGTGTATGTATGTATGTATGTATGTATGTATGTATGTATGTATGTATGTATGTATGTATGTATGTATGTATGTATGTATGTATGTATGTATGTATGTATGTATGTATGTATGTATGTATGTATGTATGTATGTATGTATGTATGTATGTATGTATGTATGTATGTATGTATGTATGTATGTATGTATGTATGTATGTATGTATGTATGTATGTATGTATGTATGTATGTATGTATGTATGTATGTATGTATGTATGTATGTATGTATGTATGTATGTATGTATGTATGCATGCATGCATGTATGTATGTATGGAGTAGGATAAAAATAATATATGTCTTTGTTCGTATAATGTATGCATGTATGGACGTATCCGTGTATCGATTCATTCACGTGTCTGTATGATTATTGTGTATAATGTAGGTTTTCTATCATCGTAGCAACCAAAAGGCAATAATTGTAGCCTACAGTATTGTTGGTCAGCGTTCTTCAGGCACCAGTCTGTTTGCGCCAAAACTCATTAGATTAGAAACGGCACTGTGACTTCCAGTTCTGGATCTTGAAACAACACACATGCAAACTACGTGTCCGATATCACAGCTAATCACTCTTTATAAACAATAATTGTTGCAGAAATTGTCATGATTCTTTGTCCGTGGTTATAGTAACATGAAATTTATTATACACATTTATTTGACAAGGTCTGTATTATTAACGATGTTGTGCTATTCTAGCTCCAGGGGAACGTGCGTGTCCTCTTGGCGAATTGTCCTGCGTGACAAGTTCCCCGATATCGTGGGTTCTTTCCGGAGCGAGTAGTAACTGTGGTTGTCCTCTTCAATGCTATTTACCATCATATCCATATACAGTATCGACAAGTCCTCTGTCAGACCATTTTCTCAATTACATGTCGCAAAAGCCTCAGTTCAAGGGACGGAATCTGACGATGTCTAGACTGAGCAAGGAACTCGTCTACCTGGATATCTTCTACTCCGATTTGAACTACGTCGACATCCAAACGATTCCAGCCTACAAATTCCTCACACTGGTCTGCGATATTGGCGGTGCGTTTGGACTTATTCTCGGAGGAACATTGCTTACCGTTGCAGAATTGTCCCAGTTAATTATCCAAATATGTTTTGAATTTTATACTTCTGTGAGATTCGCTAAAATGCAACGCCATTGAAAATCGATGCATGAAGCCCATTAAATTGCTATCCATGGCAGGTATTTCAATTTGAATAATTTTAGGCATGGATTTAGTCAAACTGGAGATTATAATTATGCCATCGAACTTAAATAATTACTTAGTGTAAGCAACTTATATATAGGTCTACATCCTTCTGAGATGTAACAATATTCTTATGTTTATTGTGAAGTAGGCCTACTCTAACAGTGTTTATGAATAATTATTTACTAGCCTAACTAAAAGAAGCGATTGCAAAGTTTCTGTTTCTTTATGATCTGTACGCTTTTATTCCGATTTGCATTAATTAAAAATTTTGATGTTCATTGCTTTTGGATCTTCTTCGAGTAGGCTACAGTCTTATTTCGAGGTCAGCTGCCCCTACATAGTTATCGGGATAGATTAACTAAGTAGTCTACTCCCACGTTTCGTTGAAGTCCTGTTATAAGAGAACATGTAATACTATATCCGCTTTTAGAGAATTGAAGAGATCTCAATTTACTGTTCAACACAATGCGTAAGCTTATTACACGGATCACTAATATCACTATCCATGCTAATGTTATCCATGCGAGAGTTTAGTCAGAATTCACATTGATGTCTGTGCCACGTTGATGGTCACGTAAAGAGAACTATTAGAAGAGAAGACTGTGTCTTTCAGGGTTTTAGTTTCATACTATATACAGTAGGGCGCCGTAACAAAACGGCGCCGGACAAAACGGCGCCGACATAACGTCGCCGACAAAACGGCGCCGACAGAACGGCGCAATTCAAAGAAACACGACAAAACGGCGCCGACAATACGGCGCAGTAGCCTACAAAGACTACGATACCCGTTTAGTGATTGTTTGCTTATAGGATATCAAACGCCGTCGTTAGAAGCTCAGTTCGATTATAGACTAGATCGATTGAAGAAAATAGTCTTGCTCAAATTGGAGCTAGATTGATGAAAATATTCTTGCTTGAAGCTGCGTTGATGAAAATATTCTTGCTTAGGCCTAAATGGAAGCTGGATGGATGAAAATATTCTTGCTTAAATGGAAGCTGGATTGATGAAATCGCCTTGCTTAAATTGGAACTGGATTGATGAAAACTATTTAAATGGAAGTCGGATTTTTGGTGCTTCTACGGTCTACCAATTAAACAATTAAACTAGGCTACTAACACAATATTTTTCTTCATGTCTGCGCCGTTTTGTCCAGCGCCGTTTTGCTACCGCGCCGTTTTGTTACCGCGCTGTTTTGTCGGCGCCGTTTTGTCGGCGCCGTTTTGTCCGGTGCCGTTTTGTCAGCGCACCATAGGCCTACAGTAGAGTATCTGCAACTTTTCTAATAGGGCTATGTCTGTGTTGTGATGGAAATTCCAGTGTTGGGGGAATTCTAATTCTGTCCGAAAAACGCCAAAATTTAACCCCTAATAATTACTGACGTCGTGACCTTATTAAAGTCACTCGATCATGTCTCTTTATAACAGCAGAATGCTTCTGCTGTTTGCCAAGAGGGCCGAGAGGAGACAGAGAGCGAATGATCAAGGCCTGGTTACTTTTAAGAACCCTGTGTGGGTAGTTAGGTAGGTTATTATAATTATACATGTAGATTGTAGACCTACAAGGTTCATGATTTCTACCTTTTAATAAAAAAAATGGAAATACAACTTGGCGGACTCTTACATTTGTTTATTTGTACATGTATGTTGAATGCCAACGAATTGTCTCTGCCACTTCTAATTCAAAACCTAAGGGAAGAAAAATCCCGCTAGGTAGGGGCCCTACTTTCAATTTCAAGGTTAACCAGATGAAATGTTTGTTCGCGATAGTCGCCTGTTTAGTTGATAATTGGTCATAGAAGAATAGTTTAACTCGAATTAATGTTTTCCATTTGATATCGCGACTTGAAAATAAAAATATGTGTTGGGGTATGTCAGACCCCACCTCACCTCTAACGCTACAATGCGTCACCTCATCTCCAACGGGTGAAAGCGTATACATTTAGCCTACAGAGTGCGCAAAAAAGTCTCCCTTAGGTTTTTTAGCCAATATCTTGGCCATAAGTAAGAATTTCCAAATGAAATTTAACAGGCTTATTCTAGGCAATTCATATTTACACATGATGACCGGATTTCATTGCTTTTTTGTACTTTTTTGCTACGTCGCGTTTTTTTAATCGTCAAAAAACGGTGGGTGACCTTGGAAATTCTTACTTCTGGCCAAAATATTGGCAAAACACCAAGGGTCCTTTTTGGCGCACACTATACATTGTACATCAAACTAGTTTCATAGACAAAGTCAGCATGTAGTGAGTGATGCCTCTAAGCACCTGTGGAGGATGATACTTATCTGCAACAAATTTACGAGACATTGTGAATGAAACTATTCAAAGATATGGATATGTCGGGCATGCAGAAAATATACTACTTGCAATGAAAGATTTCATAATTATACGCCAATTAGCATACAGAAGTTTTCTCGCGGCAAGAGTTGAAGATGCATCATCAACAAAAACCCAGACAATTATTATTCCGAGTAGTCTTACTCAACTTACACTCTGAGGATTATGCGCCGGGTATTTATATAGCGCCTCTTCAAGGAAACTACTCAGAGGCGCTCCTGACTCCAGCACGGCCAAACAGAACTGTTTTAAGTGCTTATACAATGTGTCAGAGAGTGATCGAGGGAACAGGCGCAGCTCAAGTGGGAGGCCACTCCATACCACCGGGCCAACCACAGAAAAAGCACGACTCTGCATGATAGAGGTACGAGCAAACGGGCCCAAGAGCAATCCCCGATCAGCCGAGCGTAGGGACCGACCAGTCCATGTACTTGACACATCCTGACAAAGATCAAGTAGGTAAGTTGAAGCAAGACCTAGCTGGCATCGCCATATCAAGGAAGAGATTCTGTATTCGATGCATTGACGGACAGGGAGCCAATGCAGACCCTCCAGCATGTAATTTAAAACGTCACCAAACTTGTATTTGAAATAGGCCTATCATAATAGCATGCGGGCAACATGCATAAAATTAATATACGCAAAGCCTGTGAAAATTCGTTGAATATACTTGCAAATGGAGTATTGAGCTTAGTCGATTGAAACGCTACATGTATGTATCCGTATAATAATTATGGAAAGAAATTATTGAAGAGTTTGATGTCGGGCCTATGTATTATGCTGCGTTGAATGAATTTCCATTTTGTGCAGATCTACGTCATCCTACTTACTGCTGCACTCCATTCATAGACATCACCGTCTCTATTTTTCAAAAGACTATCTATTATCTAAGGACTGTAAGGACATAACGGAAGAATTGACTTGACTATGCGCTATAGAAATTGCCAGAGCGCAAGAGTGCAGCCATGCATGAAAGAATGACATAAGACAGAGAGAATGCAACAATCTTCTCAATGTCTGCGACACAGAGAGATCAGCTATTCGTGGTAGAATCTTCAATAGGCATAATACCAGAGTAGGGATAATATCTGTCTTACGCTATCAGGCTTACGATCTACCGGGCCCTACCAGCGGGACCCGTCCCTTTAGGTGTGCCCTTGTTCCCTATGTCATTCTCTTAAATTTGCTGTGTTATTTGTTTTAACTGTTTATTGATGTAGCCTACTGCTTTAATTGAAAAGGTTTTTTGGGTTCAATAAAATAAAATGAAATTAAATTAAATGAAATCTCAAGATTGCTGGGTGAAACACACATAATAGAATAGACGGTTCTGAATGCATGCATGCATGAATATGTACATTTCTATAGCGCCCTAATCTAACCTCGCGATGGCGCCTATAACCTAAAAAAGACCTTCCTGAGTTTGCACTATTGTGTCAAGACTTTTGCTGTCAAATTGTCCTTTATGCATGTTTCATGTTTCAAGCACGTCACTTGATATAATCGTTTCACTTGTCGGCACTACCTTAGCATTACCTCAGCATGTGCGTCGCTAGTGCAGCAGAAAGTAAAATGACAATTTATCACCATTTTGGTGCATTACATTGACTTCGACTAAGAAAAGGAATCACTTGACGATCATGTGGCATCAGCAGAAAAAATGGTCTCGCAAGACAGAAATATTGATTGATGCGCATCATGCAGTTTCAGTGCAGAATCAGAATACTACAATCTGTGCTGAGAGAGAGACAGACAGACAGACAGAGAGACAGACAGACAGACAGACAGACAGATGCAGATACAGAGACAGAGACAGAGACAGAGACAGAAAGAGAGACAGAGATATATGTAGAAAGAGATAGCGAGATAGAGAGAAACAGAAACAGAGAAAGAGACAGAGAGACAGAGAGAGACAGAGATGGCTAGATAGAGAGAGAGACAGAGAGAGACAGATAGAGACGGTTCCACGACAACTCGTCTACCGACAACTCGTCTCCGGACAATTGGTCTAACGACAACTGGTCTACAGACGAATAGTATCGATGAAATAGAAGCTGGATCTACAAAAATGGGTTTTAGCGTAAATGGAAGCTGGATTGATGATTTTAATTCATGTATTCCGACATGCACCCATTTCTACTTCAAATCTAAAAATACCCCCATCCAGCTTCTATTTCTCGCCTGTTATTTTAGTCAATCCAGCTTCTATTTCAGATATAAAAATACCCTCATCCAGCTTCCATTACCTAAGCGGTTTTCTTATCAATCCAGCTTCTATTTGAGATCTAGAAATACCTTCATCCGGCTTTTATTTATCATGCGTTATTTTCGTCAATCCAGCTTTTATTTCACCTGTAAAAGAACCATCATCCAGATTCCGATTCTCTTGCGCTTTTTCATCAATCCAACCTCCACTTCACCTCTAAAAACTGTCATCCAGCTTCCATTTCTCAAGCGCTGGATAAGTTGCCAGTAGACCAGTTGTCGTTAGACGAATTGTCCGGAGACCACTTGTCGTTAGACGAGTTGTCGGTAGACGAGTTGTCGTGACACCGATAGGGACAAAGAGAGACAGACCTTGTGACCTTGCCAATTAGTTTGCCTCATTTTAGCGATGTAGAAAGCAAGGACCATAATTATAATTGGCTTAACTAGCACGGTGTTTAGTGTTTATCAAAGTGTGGCAGGACTATCAGTAATACAATCATGTCGGATTGCAACACAGAGAACCGCGTTACGTATGCATCAAGCGGAGTCTGGAAATATAGACATGCGTCCAGCTTAGACTTCTGTTGGCATGACGTTATTGACATGCTCCACGTGATGTTATCTGTGTGTTGCTATAGCATGAAATGTGTCTACTGCCTTATTCAGGCATGCCTAAACTTGAATTAGCCTAAATGCATAAAATAGTTCGTGAGTTATACATTTTACTCATTTAAAGGCAATACTTCGATTGGAGGAAACAAATTGCAATAGTCGTGAGTTGTAGCTTGGAAAAATTGTAGTCTACACGTGAAATCAAACGACTTTCTTCTAAAGTAGGAACTCAGATAATAGTGTTGGAGAACAAAGGATAAGTGCGTGAGTTTATTTTGAAATTTGAAACGTTATTTTATGCCAAAATTATTTCTCGCTCAGCCTTCAGGTTTTTAAAAGCGTTGAAGACAGTTAAACCCATACCATGTGATATAGTCCAGGCAATCTAGATCAAAAACAACGTCAACCTGGGCAAAATTGGATCAGAAGGTTTTTCAACGGTTTTCTGATCAGAATTTGTTGCTGAACAACATATCCAAAATCCGCCAAAATCCGACCACGGAAAATGGAAAATGGCCACCATTGAAACCGCGGGAAACATTTTCAATGGCACTGTTGGAATCGTCGCCCCTAACTATGCATGTTTAGACACCAAGATGACACTTCTACGTGTACCAGAAGCTGAGATATTGAAAATTCCGTAATTTGGTCGGCCATTTTGGAAAATGGCCGCCATTGAAATAGTTGGCAACATTTGCAATGGCTCTGTTGGAATCTTCGCCCATAACCATGTATGTTTAGACACCAAGATGACGTTTCTAGGTGTACTGAAAGCTGAGATATTGAAAATTCCGTAATTTGGTTGGCCATATTGGAAAATGGCCGCCATTGAAGCCGTTGCGAACCTTTGAAATGGCTCTGTAGGAGTCCTCGCCCCTAATTATGTATGTTTAGACACCAAGATTACGATCCTAAGTGTACTGGAAGCCGAGATTAATTAAAATCTGTAAACTGGGGCCATTTTGAAAAATGGCTGCCATTGGGGCCAGGGGTCAAATATGCGATGGCCATACAGTCAAATCTTTTTCTTATGACATGGTCGTAGAATGTGCCAAACATCATGCTTGCATCACAAAGTGAACAATTTTTACCCAGGCCGCTGTAATAGCAGCCTGATATTCAATGAAAAAATGTACGTAAAACCATCATATTTTGAACCCCATTTTTGGGGGTGACCCCGTAGTCGGATTTCGGTAGATTTTGGATATGTTATTCAGCAACAAATTCTGATCAGAAAACCGTTGAAAAACCTTCTGATCCAATTTTGCCCAGGTGAAACTGCAAATTGCCTGGACTAATAGGTGTAGGCTACAACTGTAGTAGCCTACTGTTACAGTAGTGCATGACATAAAGCACAATAAGCTTAAAATAAACAGATCCATCGAGTAACGATAAAATTTAATAAAATGCAGCAGGTCCGTAATTCAGTTCAGGGAGCGCTGGTCGTTAAACTGAGAGTCATCCACGCGACCGGGGGTTCGAGCCTCACACGGGGCATCAATTTATGAAAGTTTAGTTATTAGCTGCCGTAGGCGCTTTGCTGTTGTGTTGTTTGACTCGGGTTCTGCTGAAACTAAGATAGCCCCTCCCACTTCTGGCTTGACCGAACCATGAGTGATCTAGCACTTAGGCCATAGTGTTAATTAAGCTAACCCACTACTGTAAAGGCGACCTGAGTGTCGTGCTATAGTGGGCCGTATTTCTTATAACCTGTAGGCCTACCTGTAATCATTCTGCGGTCTGTCAGATTGAAGCATTAAACGATGTATTTTTATATTATACTTAATTTGTTCTTAAAGTGAATACTGTTCACCGATAATTAACAGTTTTAAACGGATTGAAGGTTTCCTTATAATGTGTTTGACAAATTTTGACAGATTTTAACACTAACACGACCAAGAGATTATCTTATTTGCTCCATTAACAGAAAGAAATCCGGACTTTGAAATCAGGTTAAGTCTAAAATTTAATACATCAGTGTGGCATGCAGCATACTAAAAACCCGCGAAGGTTAAACCGTAGTTTAGGTTGCTAAATTATTTGGTCATTTCCCGAGGTTGCTAAATTATTTGGCCATTGCTAAATGTAGGCTGTATAGACCATACAAGTAATTTTTGGATCGCCAGGTTCAATCCAGCTTCCATTTCAACTATAAAAATGCCTTTATCCAGCTTCCATTTCTCAAAGGTTTTTTCGTCAATCCAGCTTCCATTTCTATACTGTCATTTTTCTTCTCGCGTTTTCAGTTTATATTGCTAATTCCGGTTGCGAATGTTCAGAAATTGGAATAGCGCGTTATATGGCCCGCTATATTCATGATCATTGGGGTGTTTCTTAATTTAGCAACCTAAACTACGGGATATCATATCGAAAATGAAAATAATTTAGCAACCTAAACTACGGTTTAACCACCCGCGAGTTCGGATTGAGAGGTTGGAGAGGGTCGACCGGTGTAAAGGTTTCAAATTACCCCCTCCTAAACATTAGGCTACCCCCTGCAAACCGTAATTTGCATCAATCATCGCATTTATTGCATTAAAAATATCAGAAAAATCATCCCCATTCTTGTTTTGGTCTGAAGATTTTCATTCGTCATCCCACTTCGTGGTTTGTGATCAATATTTTCATTTGTAACTAAAATTCTAAATCGCCACTGAAGTTATATGGAGAAATGGCTTGGAGGCTATTATTTTTTCCCGATCAAAATATTATTACTTTACATATTAAGTTTAAATGAACACGAAACATGAATAAATAAATCTGAATTATTTTATCTTATGTAAAGATAGTAAAAAAGAGTAAAGTCCATCCAGTTTCGTGTGGAACAGAGGGAGGCGCTCATCTTCTTTTCAATGGCATTGAGCCAGCAATGGACGAATCCCAAGATCCTGGACACGGGGTCAGGGTATCGCAGGGCTTGCCGTTTACTTCCCAGCTCACGCCGGTGCCAAATTATAGCCTACCGTTTGGTGACAAAGGCACGTGTGCGTAAACAACTTGCCCAAGGTAGTTACTCGGAGTCGAACCCGCAACCGCCCGCTCCGTGAGCAAGCGCGTTGCCGATCATCCACCAGGTCGCACTATGTAAAGATAACAAATTAATTATTTTTCAAACAGCAAACGATGAGCCATCCATTCACTCTCGAGTACATGCTGAAAGGCGAAACGACGTCAACCCAGATCGACAGAGATGTTAAAGGACGACTAGAAAATCCGAAAACAGCGCATGAAAATCAGATAGAATCAAGACAAAGCACAAAGGTGGTTTCGGAAAGTGAGTTGGTCAGTGATGGATGCCAGACCGGCGAAGCTGATGCTGAAGAAAATCCCGATGGCGACATGAATAAGATAAAAGAAGAGATGAATGTAGACATAGCGGATGGTGAAAGATTGAGTTTCATCAAGATCCTGAAAATGGCAATGAAACGTCGGATGGAAATCTTTGCTGAGGACGTATCCATTGTTGGTCTGACCTACTTGTTTAAACCATCGGACCACAAAATTGGCTCCATCATCCGTAAGATTGTGTGGTCGATGCTGCTACTCTTTGGAACAGGATTCATGGTTTTCCAGATATACGATCGTATAACTTTCTATCAGACATATCCGACCAAAGTCAACTATCGAGTGGCTTACAACCGATCACTGCGGTTTCCTACAATCTCCATTTGTACGGAAATTTCCGCTAGCAAGAAAGCTATACTTCGTTATGGTAAATAAACTTATTTTGATATGACTTTCGCTAAAAATGTCAAAAACCACTTTGACTAGACCTACTGGAAAGTATTTGCTCGTAGGCCTACTTGGTACCGTGTCTGGTAGTAGTGTTGAAAATACAGTCATTACCAGGCAAAGGCGGAAACACTGGGCGGAGACTTGGGGAGGGGGGACGAACGAGTGGCCGAAGTCAAGAAAATTTTCTAATTTCACCGCCAAAAAAGTTTATGACTTTTAAAGTCATTTTTTGGCCGAAGAAAACCGAAAAAGTCGAGAAAATGTTCTATTTTCGCCGCCCAAAAAGTTGATGACCTTTTTAGTCATTTTTGGCCGAAGAAAACCGAAGAAAATTTTCTAAGTTGATGACCCTTTTTTAGTCTTGACGCTCAACTATTGAGGGGACAAATGCATGGGCCGTCCCCCCAACACCTCCGTTGGGTGGAGTGACACTTCTTCTGATGCTGCGTCTGCTACTACTGCTGCCACTACTACAAACAATAATAATAATAGGCCTACTTCTACTATAATAGTGTATGTATTACTAATATTGTTATTACTATTGTAAAAATCGCAATAAATGAATGAATAAGTATCAGTGGCGGCGCCAGGAATTCAGGTTTGGGGGGGCTGAAGCCCCAAGGCAGACAAAGATGTTTTTTTACCAAACGCCGAAGGCGCGATGCTTTGAGTGCCGAAGGCAGGAAGCCCATACCGACTAGGGGGTGTGGGGGAGCGTCGTAAGCTCCCCCAGCGGGGTCTGGGGCGGAGCCCCAGCCGCCAACGCATTTTTTAGGTTTGTTGACCTCAACTGGAGCCATTTTAGGCTCTTTTTTGCCAGCTATTTACGAACGATAAAATCATGAAACCTTCAACAAGAACCCGTTCTGAAGTGTCGCCGACTACCAGTATAAGAATGCACGGGTTTTTAAAGAAATTTATTGAACTGCACAACTTCCTCCAGCCTCCAAGGCCGTAGCCAGGATTTGATTTCTGTAGTGCTTCTTCGGCGGAGAATTTCTGACGACTTTTTAGTCGTCAAGATGTCTGAAAACATCTTTTTTAGTCGTAAAAATTTCTGAAGAAACCTTTGATTAGGTGTAAAAATTTCTGAAGAAATCTTTTTTTAATTTGTCAAAATTTTTGATGGCACCTTACTTTAGTTTTCAAAATATTTGAAGACGTTTTTTTGCTGTCAAAATTTCTGCAGACACCATTTTTAGCTGTTAAAATTTCTGAAGACATAATTTTAGTTGTCCAATTTTGTTTAAAACAACTTTTCGGGCGTCTAAGGACATTATTTTGATTCCAATGTTATCAACGATTTTTGGGTGTCTAAGGATGTCATTTTGATTTCAGTATTACCAATGATTTTCGTGTGTCTAAGAACATCATTTTGATTGAACTGTTATCAACGATTTTCGCGTGTCTAAAACATTTTTTTGATTGCAGTATTACCAACGATTTTCGGGTGTCTAAAGATATCATTTTGATTCCAGTATTACCAACGAGTTTCGGGTGTCTAAGAACATCGTTTTGATTCTAGTGCAAACAACAATATTCGGGTGTCTAAGAATATCATTTTAACTTAAGTGTTACCAACGATTTTCGGGTGTCTAAGGACAACATTTTGATTGTAAATGTTATCAACGATTTTCGAGTGTCTAAGAACATCATTTTGATTATACTGTCATCAACGATTTTCGGGTGTCTAAGGACATTATTTTGATTCTAGTGTTATCAACGATTTTTGGGTGCCTAAGGATATCATTTTGATTCCAGTATTAGCAACGAGTTTCGGGTGTCTAAGAACATCGTTTTGATTCCAGTGCAAACAACAATGTTCGGGTGTCTAAGGATATCATTTTAACTTAAGTGTTACCAACGATTTTCGGGTGTCTAAGGACATCATTTTGATTGTTATTGTTATCAACGATTTTCGAGTGTCTAAGAACATCATTTCGATTATACTGTTATCAACGATTTTTGGGTGTCTAAGGATATCACTTTGATTCCAGTATTACCAATGATTTTCTGGAGTATAAGAACATCATTTTGATTCCAGTGTTATCAACGATTTTCGGGTGTCTAAGGATATCAATTTGATTTCAGTGCTACCAACAATTTTCGGGTGTCTAAGGACTTTATTTTGATCCCAGTGTTATCAACGATTTTCGGGTGTTTATTGTTTACGGATATCATTTTGATTCCGGTGTTGCAAACGATTGTCGGGTGTCTAAGGACTTTATTTTGATTCTAGTGTTATCTACAATTTTCGGGTGTCTAAGGATATTATTTTGATTTAGTGTTCCCAACGATTCTCCGGTGGATAAGGTCATAATTTTGATTCTGGTGTTATCAACGACCTGCTGTTTTGAAGTTGACTTGACTATTTTTAAAATGGAGATCCGCGGAACATTGATTTAGCCCCCTCCCCTCCAGAGCTGAGACCAAACTCCACCCATGAGACTGCAAATAAAGCGAGTCACAACTACAGTGTACAAGTATAGGCTGTAGGCCAGAGCTGAAAGTGAGCCGGGTCTGTCAGGGTCTGCGATCCGGCATTGATTTTCTTGACCTGCTGGTGCCGGGTATCAGCCGAGAAGCAAGTCTTAACAATTTGTGGGCAAACAACTAAAAACAACAGGTCATCGAACAAAAGAAATAGGTAAAATTGGTATGATTTAAAAATTTTATGGGCAAAAATTAATGACTTAAAAGGTCGTCAGGTGCCAAAAATGGGAGAAATTTCTACCATTCTGGGCGAATGACCAAAACAAAAATTTTCGGCTCAAAGTCAGACCAGGCAACTTTCCAAACCACTTTCAGCCCGGGCTAGGCCTACCGGTAGAATTCAGGTTTTCTAGAATATCAAAGCCTATGATATACAGTAGGCCTACTTACTATATTGGCAGGAAATCAACTTCGTAAATGTTCTGCTTCAGAACCCTTTTCAGAGAATCTCTTGCTGCCTTGGGCCCCGCACACCCTAGGGCCGGGTTTGACCACAAACTTGGGGACCTTTACCAAGCCCCAAAAGTCTCACCGTGAGTGCTGCTGCTAATTGAAAACCCCATTTTGCATGTGATTGTATAAGACTACAGGTGTAGCCCCTCAGCCGGCCGGCGGGCTACATAATATATTATGGTATACAGTCATAACCTCATGACGGGTCGGAGGGGATATTTGGCAAAATATGCGGTGGATTCTATTAGGATAAGCCCTCTACGCTATGATTAGTGATTTCATTGCCGTTGGTCACTGTCTAGCTTTCTTATTCGAAGTTAACAGTTGTAGAGATTTTCCTCGTTTTGTTTTGGGGGGGCTGAGCCGCCGATAGGGGGGACTTAGCCCCCCTAGCCCCCCCCTGGCGCCGCCACTGATAAGTATAATAATAACATTAATATTATTATCGTCATTATTGATTTTATTAATATTATTATAATTACTAGTTGGGGTGCACGTGTAGCAGAGATGAGAGAGTGGATGCAGATGGTGCCAGCGGCAGAAGCCAAAAGACGGGCAGTGCCAATGAAGACACCCTCCTAACTCCCAGTCGCCTAATCTGATTGGAAGGGAGGCCTGTATCGATTGGTCGTTAAATGTTAAGCATCCGTTCAATCCTTCCCTTTGGCAGTTCATCGTTACCCCGGTGTCGAGGGCGTCGAGGGTGATCGTGGCAAGGGGTGCATCTCACTAAGTGCATTCGCTTAGCTGAGCTGAACGGAACGAGCATCTGAGGATCAAAAGGGAGACGAGTTGTGATCTGTCGAGCGCGATCATGAGGTCGATCGTGCACATTCTGTCGAGGGCCGACAGAAGGGCCACCGACGGCGTGAGGGAAGCACCCAGAAACACGACTTCATTGGGCCGAATTGTCGCATGGTGCCTCGATAGTTGTTGTTGAAGTCCAAGTCGGTCGCGACGAACTGGCATTTGGTACGATGGTTGAGCGTGAGGCCAAGGCGCAAGCATACTTCCGACATTCAAGGGTTAGAATTTGATTGCACGGCATGCAGGATGGTAGAGGTCACATGGGATCGCCATGTTGCGAACGTTCTTGCGATATCAATAATAATATGCCGAATTGAAAAGAAGTCGTCTCGGCGAATTCAAGGTGGCATTATGCGGCCAATTCAGGAGTGATTTCATCAACCGACGAATCACGGTGTGGCCTTTTGAATGCGCTTGACATGTCAAGAATAGGTCTACCATTGTGAAAGTCATGAGCGCGCTTCTTGATGACAGAATAATTGATGTTAGGTTGAGGCGTCGACCGCCTCTCAGTGGCACTTCCGAAACCCCGCTCCGAAGGTGAAGAGGCGTCTCCATCCCTGCAGACTGTCCTCGGGTTCAACATTAATATTATTAATATTATCATTATTTTTACTTTATTTTTATTATTATTGTCACCATCATCATCATCACCATCATCATCACCATCATCATCATCATCATCATCATCATCATCATCATCGCCATCATCATCATCATCATCATCATCATCATCATCATCATCATCATCATCATCATCATCATCATCATCGCCATCATCATCATCATCATCATCATCATCATCATCATCATCATCATCATCATCATCATCATCATCATCATCATCATCATCATCATCATCATCATCATCATCATCATCATCATCATCATCATCATCATCATCATCATCATCATCATCATCATCACCACCACCATCACCACCACCACCACCACCACCACCACCATCATCATCATCATCGTGATCGTCAGCATCACCGTGATGATCCGTAAAGAAATTAAGCTTATCTTTTTGGACTGCGTTGATCTACTAGTAGCCTAACTTTGAAGTTCGTTTTAATATTTTCAGGTCCGCAAGCAAAGGACATCGTCGGACGCACGTACCCGCCTCTTTATGACATGTTCGAATTCGGTGACACCTCCAAACTGTTTGACTACGCACAGATGACGATGGATTGGGATTTCTTTTACAGTGTTGTAGGTATGAAAATGAAGGACATGATACTCGAGGTAAGACCATAGAAGCCATTACTAACTCAAACCTTTTATCATGACATCATTTATATTTATTACTAATATTAATTATGATCTCAGCGTTATATAAAACTCATGTTTTAAATGGTGAAATTACGGACAATTTTCATAAAATACATATTAGGCCTGTCATTATTAATAGCGCTAACGAAGGTTTTTTGTTCATTCAATTTATTTCCATTTTTGTGTAGGCTACCTTTTGTTTGCAATGGCAGCTTGTTTAAGTCGCTAAGGCGTAGACAAAGTCTTGTTAATAGTCATCAGTGTTTCTCTTACAATTTCTTCTATATACACCGTGAGGCATAAAAAGGAAGCCCCTAGAAAAACGGTTATTATTTTAACAATTTTCAGACAATGTCAATGAAATTCAGGAAAATCATAGCGAAGTAGCAAGCAATGTAAAACATTAAAGTTTTTACAATTTACTGCACGCCTTTAGCTTCTACGCATGCGCGAAGTTGCTTGCGCCATTCACGCACCGCTGAGTCAATAATTCGCTGATCAAAATCGTTTCAAGCTTGCATTATTCGCTTACAAAAATCTTCAACATCAAGGACTTTTATTTTGTACACCATCTCCTGCATGCATCCTCATATTTAATAATTAATCGACGGGATTCATATATGGGCTGTTATGGGGCCATAGTGTAGGAATTACGAATTCAGGAGTTTCATTCGTCAGAAGTGCAACCGTTTCTCGAACTCTGTGCGCTGGAAACCATCTTGCAGGAAAATGTAAAATTAAGAGAGTTCCCGAATTTCAGGTAGGCCTTCCATTAATAAAACTTCTCTGTATGCCTAGTATTGGCCTTTGATTTTTACCCCCGGTTCAACAAAGGTGAATTGACGTGCGCCTCCGGAGAAGAAATACCGACACCATCAGAGATTTGCGTGTGCGTAAAAGGCGGTCGGCTGCAATATCTATCTTTCGAGTTCCAACTGCTACATTTTTGGTATTGCTACGAGAAGCAACTGTGAATAATTTTTCGTCCGTGAACCAGATGAAATGTACTAGGCAGGCTGGGTAGCGACGCAACAAAAGGTGACTGCAAGCTTGCAACGATCTTGACCGTGCATCGAATTATTGACTCGGCGGTGTGTGAATGGCGCGCATGCGTAGAAGCTAAAGGCGTGCAGTAAATTGTGAAAACTTTAATTTTTTACATTGCTTGCTACTTAGCTATAATTTTCCTGAATTTCATTGACATTGTTTGAGAATTGTTAAAATAATAACGATTTTTCTAGGGGGTTCCTTTTTTATGCCTCACGGTGTATATATATATATATATATATATATATATATACTACCAATTGAAATTCATATAAGGTAGATACCATTATTTCAGTGTTCGTTTGGGAATCTGCCTTGCAATACGGATGCCTTTACGGATATGACGACTGATGGACCACAATGCATGTCAATCAACCCAAGTAATAATAATTATAATAATCTTTTCTTTAATTAAATGCCTTCAAGACGCACTGCGATTTACATTTACAGTTATACAGTAATCTTAAACCACAAGGCAAAGTTGATTCTGTGGCGATGTCCCGTTGTGCGCAAAGTTCCCCCGGTCAAAGACTTTTAAGCCAAACCGGTGTCAATGACGAAATAATATTTTTATTCTTCTTTTGCGAATCTGGAAGTCATCGTGACTATTGCTGTCAGCTCTCAATAATTCACTTTAAAACCCGAGTTATCGACATTTTAAGTTTCGATATGGAAACTTACGCGCAATTCAGACGCAATTAACCAGCAACGGTCCTAGGCCACGCTGCAACGGCCGTTATATTACTCAAAAAATGTAGTTACTGTTAGGCCTATATGGAAACGAGACTGTCATCTGTTTAACAGATAATGATTCGCATGTATTGAAACGTTTTAACCATTTTTGTGGTATCAGTGTAAGCCTGCATCCAATCCTATCGTACTGTCCGATCTGCAGCTGATGCTTCATTTAACATCCTGTTAGTCAGATTATCGATAAATATACGATTATCCTGGTCTCAGTATTGCTGCACTTAAAGCAATGCAATGCCATTCTTGGTACTTCTACAGTTCAGACCATGCAACTCTTGCATTGTTTTCCGATCTCTATATCACCTCTAAAGAAAGCAAATCTCATACTCCACATGACCCCGAACTCGGATCTCGCTTGGTCAAATTTCTTCCAAACTTTACCAGAGCTCTTAAAGCTATTTCCAGACTACCGGCATTGACGACAGCTTCTGGAGAGTCCTGCTGCTACTTGACCATCTGGGAAATCGCATAATTACACAGACATTTTAATGCTGCAGCAAAGGAAAAACAGTTCTTATTGCAAGCTGTTGAAAAACACCGAAAGGACATCCCAAATTCCAACCATGACTCACTTGAGTCACTTCTTCACATGTAGTGAACTACTGATTGGACCAAACGTGTGACTATTTCACATTTGGTACTGTGGTACTGTGTACCAATGTGCCATCTCAAAGTAAACTATGATCTTAATAACTGGTTGGATTATCATAGTAGTCAATAATGGTTAGATAATATTTCAAACTCTAATAATATATGAACGTCAGTGCATATATCAATTTTGTCAAATTCCAGTAAAGTAACTGCAAAAACTAGTCTGAGAACAATAGGCTACAACATACAATTTTTGAGCAATTACATTGTAGGACAAATCATATTTTGTGCAAAAGCACTAAAATATATGTGGTTTGAATGACGTTACCTCATATATTGAAATATTTGCACACGAATATCATTGTACCCTATACTTAAAATTTGGGGCTTCTAGGGGGACCTCTAAAAATTATTTTAAAAATTCCAAAAAAATCCACAAATATTATCATCTCCATAGGAAACTTTGTGACTGGTGAGACCTAAGAATTTCAAGAAAAATGTTTTGGTGGGACACCCTATTGGCCAGCGTGTTAACCATCACTCTACAGGGCCCCAATTAAGCATGAGAAATTAATGTTCGGTAAGTCTGCAAATAATGCAAAACCCAAACAACATTAAAAAATTATCAGTGTCATCTAGTTAACTCTCGGAGACTAACCTGGGGTGCTTTTTTGTATCCCACTGTCTGTGCTGAATTTTTTACTGCTTCGAAGTTATGCTTTGAGATTTTGTGTATATATTCACAGATGACTTTACCTTAATTCTATATTTTACATTTTTTTTAATGCATGGTCACGTGACTGACATCATAATGTAATGGCAATTGCTACTAAAAAATATATTGATATTTTAAAAGAGTTATCAACGGTTTTCTGCAGCTAATGCCGCACATGTGATACCAGAATGGATTCAAAATGCTAATTATGGTGATGAGGATAATGTTAATTTGATGATAGTACTTAATTGTCTAGTAGCCAGACATTGTTGAAATCGATTATGTCAGATGTATTGCAAAATTTTGTCTGTAGAAAGCATGCAACAAAGCATTAGGCTACTTGTGAACAGATGAGTATAGAGTATAGACTGGATGATTGAGTTGTTATTTGATTTTAGATGGGCTTCATACCGGTAGTTGGCCAATTTTTATGTTGAACTTGATTTAATTACCGTTGTTGATAACTTTATATCACAGGCCTCAGATAGTGTGGGGTGCAAAATGTCCCCCAGGTTATCCAATTGGTGTTTTTTAGAAGTTAGCCTCAGAGGGTTAATGATGAGAAGAGAGTATCAGAATATTTGTTTAATAGGCGACGCCGTTAGAAGTGTTACTGTAAAGAACATTACTTTGAGTTGATTCTACCCAGAGTCAAATATCTAGAAGAGTTAGGACAACCGCTGTGCCAGATGTTGACCAAGTCACGTGGTTGCTGGTCGCCATTTTGATCCCTGGCGGCTATCAGCTGATGCGTCGGCAAATACGTTGACAAAGCAGCCTGTCCACGGACCCCACGGTATTAAATAGATAGAACTTCTCCTGATATTAAATTGAAGCTTTAAATCTACAAGACAAACGGAAAAACCGAGACTCTCATGTTGCTAATGAATTGTTGCTGGTGAATTTAAGTTGGAACGAATTACATAACGACTCAACCTGGAGCCAGTAACGGATTTCGTCTTGTGATGTGGGCCAATCAATCTGATGCTGTCCTTATTTTGACTCCAGCAGTTGGATTCAAGGTAAGCTCTTCAATGCTGCAGTGTAATTAACGCAACAACAAGCCAATGTCACTCTGTTCCGCAGCTCAATAATATTGAGCTCCAGGTTAGGTTCAGAATCAAAATTTTGACATTATTGCTCCAATCACAGAGCATACATTCAAGCGCAAATATCGACACAAATAAATAATTTGTGCATATGTAGCCTACATGTACTTTGCCTGTGGTTTAACAGCTTCTGATATGCATTGCATAAAATTAATATGGTTCTCGTGTAGAGTACCTAGAAATTGAATCCTACCGGACTCCACCACGGTTTTGTTTCTCAAACACATATCACACTTCTAGTTTCTCTCCTAAGATTAATCATAGAAAACTGTAGTTACATTGTAGCTTGGTTTTTCCACATTGTGCATTTTTTGTGCAATTACATTCGTCCGGATGTTCAACCATTTTAAACATTTTGATATACTATGATCTTATGCCATGCATTTGCAAATCGTGCGTTTTCCTTATTTGTTGTCCTGCCGTTCATATTCTTTAGCTTGCCCTACCAGGTCAGTTATTGGTGGTCCTGAAACTGTTGCATAGCCTACATCGGCTAACTTAGACCATTCCAATAAGAAAACGGACTCATTCCAAAATAAATAATAATTGTAGACATCGGCTTTCAGAATATTTTGTGGTTTAGATTGTGCGACAGAGAATACAAAAGGAGATGTAACGCAGGCTGCTCTTCATCCTAAAGACTATATCTGCCCTGCGACTAATCATGCGGGACTCCTGCATGGACTCATTTATGCATCCAGTCTCTGTGTCAATTGACACTTATTTTTAGGCACTCCTTATGGACCATGAAACAATCTTTGTTTTCCTTGGGAACCATCTTGCCTGTTCTTTAAATCCAATATTTTCGAGTCTCTGGTTGCACGAGAGTTCACTAAAATTAATGCGACTTTCATACTTATATGAATTTTGAGTAACTTTGATGATTGTTGCCTTCCTACTGACATTGATCCTTCTGAAAGGTTTTGGCGTCATCACGGATAATTTGTCAGATTGCGCTATAAGCTTATACATTATGTCAAATATGAATTCTTGAATCCTGCAAAAAAACGACTCGGCTTAATAAGAAATTATCGTATTTGCAGGTGTGTTTGCATGACCCACGCGACACGCCTATGGTTACCGAAATCGGATTCACTGTCGGAACAGGCATTTCAGCGTCCGTTTCATTTTCACTTAGAAACGTAAGTCAAATGTCATCAGTGTATGTGATAGCCTATGTGTGTAGAGTAAGCTTATGTATTTTGTAAGCGCAATAGGCCATTATAGGTTTGCATGCATAGTGTGAGTTCTTGGACCCTGCAAAGTCCTGTATGTATATGTGCGTATGTATACTGTATGTATGTATGTATGTATGTATGTATGTATGTATGTATGTATGTATGTATGTATGTATGTATGTATGTATGTATGTATGTATGTATGTATGTATGTATGTATGTATGTATGTATGTATGTATGTATGTGTATGTATGTATGTATGTATGTATGTATGTATGTATGTATGTATGTATGTAGGCTATGCATGCATGCATGCATGCATGCTTGTATGTATGTATGTATGTATGTATGTATGTATGTATGTATGTATGTATGTATGTATGTATGTATGTATGTATGTATGTTTGTATGTAATTGTATGTATGTTTGTATGTATGTATGTACATGTATGTATGTATGACTGTATGTATGTATGTACGTGTGTATGTATGCATGTAATGTATTGCATTGTATTGTATTGTATAACATTATTAGCAATTTTAAAGCGCCTCTTACAGACTAGCTATTCAGAAGCGATCTCAGCGTGACAACCACGAGGAAATAAAAAGACTTCAATTAGTGAATGGCTGAAGATGAAACCCCCAATAAGATCTTACTACGGAGAGTGGGAGGAAGTTCATTCCACATAGAAGGGCCTACAATGTCAAAGGCACAGTGTTGGGAAATGGCAGTCCTTGCCCTTGGAACCAAGTCGATCAGCAGACCGGAGGGGCCGCGAAGAGACTTATGCATCAAGTCACAAAGGTATTTGGGAGCTTGTCCAGTTTGAGTTTTCAAAACTATGATCAGTACTTTGATCTGGATACGAGAGGCTACAGGAAGCCAGTGAAGAACATCACTTATGTAGGTTACGTAGGTAGAAATGTGGGAGTAGCGAGATAGACGAGCAATGGGTCTGGCTGCCGAGCTCATAACAGACTGAAGGGAAGATAAGCGAATTTTGGGTAGCCCAGCAAATAGTGGGTTGCAGTAGTCAATTCGACAGCAAATAAAAGCATGAACAATGGTTTTAAATATAGAAGAGGAAACAGATCTTCTGATGGCTCTCAAGCGCCTCAGGTGATAATAACATGAGCGTGTCAACTGTAAGAAGTGATCAAAGAACTACATAGTGCTATCAAGAGTGACGCCCATATCACGGACAATAGAGAAAATCTACAGTCAGGGTACATTGAGGACTTAGAGAGGGAAGTTAAGTTTAAGGAGCTGTTGTTTAGTACCAAACCAGATCAGTATGTATGTATGTATGTATGTATGTATGTATGTATGTATGTATGTATGTATGTATGTATGTATGTATGTATGTATGTATGTATGTATGTATGTATGTATGTATGTATGTATGTATGTATGTATGTATGTATGTATGTATGTATGTATGTATGTATGTATGTATGTATGTATGTATGTATGTATGTATGTATGTATGTATGTATGGATGTAAGCTTATGTATGTATGTATGCATGTATGCATGTATGCATGTATGTATGCATGCATGTATGTATGTATGTATGTATGTATGTATGTATGTATGTATGTATGTATGTTTTATTTATTTATTTACTAGAAATTTGATATAGCGCTTCTTCAACGTAACTACTCAGGAGCGCTCCCAGTCCAACCTCGGTCGAATAAGACAGCTTTAAGAACAGCGAGAAGTGATGCAGAAAGAGCAATAGGTAGTTGACGAAGAATCACAGGGAGATCATTCCAGGTCGCAGGGCAAGCCACATAGAAAGTACATCGCCTGCCTGATTGCAGTTCGTGAGCGGGAAAGAATGAGTTCCGCTTGTACAGCTGAACGGAGAGAGCAGCGGCGCTGGACGTGCGTGGTGGAGCAGCAGAGCTCCTGCAAGTCTAAAGGGGCTAAACCCTCAAAACAGCGCCGGTATGTATGTACATACGTCGTTTTTGTAAATTTCCATCGTTTTTTATCTTTTTTTTAAATTCTCTTTAACCTTATTTATTCATATACTTTCTGTTATTATTTTCCTTATTTTTAATTGTTTCTGATATTCCTTATGTTTCCGCCAACTCTCAAGGATTCAGATAACTAGGCCTAAAGTCATTATTTCATCGTTTAACATCATCATTTAAGAGATAGCCTACGTGTAGTAGGTTCCTAATCAAGGTTTTCAAATGTTAAAATGCGGCTTTAGATGTAACGAAGTGAAATTATTTTCCGTTTCCGTTTTTTTATCGTTTTTGTCATTTTTTATTTTTAAAAAAACGACGTTTTCCCGTTTTTTTATTCCGTTTCCATCGTTTTTTTACATAATATGGAATTTATCTCTGATGTCATATCTCAGATTTAAATTTGCACTTGGCAACTCGTATTGATCTGTTAGCAAATGTCTAGAGACGGTTTTTAAAAAAAACTTCGTTTGTTTATTTTCAGCTGTCTATGCTGCCGTCACCATATGGAGATTGCCGTGATGTAAAAAACTACACGTACATGAAATGCATTGGTCAATGTCTGGGGAATTATATAATTTCTACGTGTGGATGCCGGCCTTTTTTGTTTGACGGTATGAAACAACAGTCTATAAATACCTATCAGCCTTTCTACTTCTACTTCATTTCTTTCTCTTCTCAAAACTGTCTTATTCGACCGGGGTTGGACTGGGAGCGCTCCTGAGTAGTAACCTTGAAGGAGCGCTATATCAAATTCTCAGTAGATAAAAATAAAAATAAATAAACAGAGTTATCGGATTCATGTAGTCCCAACTAATGGCATATACATTTGTTTGAATGTGCACGTACGTACGTACGTTTGTATGTGTATGTATGTATGTATGTATGTATGTATGTATGTATGTATGTATGTATGTATGTATGTATGTATGTATGCATGTATGTATGTATGTATGTATGTATGTATGTATGTATGTATGTATGTATGTATGTATGTATGTATGTATGTATGTATGTATGTATGTATGTATGTATGTATGTATGTATGTATGTATGCATGTATGTATGTATCAATCAATCAAGAAGCAAACAAGATAATAATAGCATCACATCAAAATAAACATGAACGCTCTTGGTAACACAGGGAAACCCAGAAGGGACTGCAAAGTCCCGCTGGTTAGGGCCACCTATGCACATTTTCTGGTACTAGGCATTTACAGGTTCAGTACAAAAAGGTTATTTACTATATTCCATAATGATAAATCAAAATAAATCAAAACTTAACTAAGAAAACTAAACGTTCGAAATTTTTATCATCGCGATACTACATAATATGCAGAATGCAGATCTAAACATGATGATGTTAAGCTACAAGTTTTTGCCGAAAAAAAATACCAAGCTTTATAAAATAAGAAAACCTTAACTATGAAATTCTAGACAGATCTAAACATGTTGAATTGTTGATGTTAAGCAACAAATCTGTATTTAAAAAAATCAATACCAAACTTTATAAAGTAAGAAAACCTTAACTATGAAAATCAAACCTTAACTAAGCAGGGAGAAGGAACCCGAACAGTTTCGATCAATCAACCATAAACGTAAGCAATGCTTAAATAACCTAAGAGTTGGGATACTGCGAAGGTTTTGAGGTAATTTATTCCATTCATTAGGAACTGCACACTTAATCGAGAATTTTCTAGAATTTGTTCTGGCACGCACGGTTCGATAAGAGGCTAAGTTTCTCGTGCTGTAGAAGTGTATATCTGAGGCTAGGGTAAAGAGATTGGCATGGGAGATAGGCAATGTGTTATAAGAATATCGATGCATGAATTCACACATTTGCAGTTGCTTAATTTGTAACACTTTTAGAATCCCAAGTGTGCGTATATATGTATGTGTGTGTGTGTGCGACGTACAAACATGCATACATACACACATACACTGTACGTGTGTGTACGTGTGTATGTATGTATGTATGTATGTATGTATGTATGTATGTATGTATGTATGTATGTATGTATGTATGTATGTATATATGTATGTATGTATGTGAACTTGTTATAGCGCCCCTTCAAGCTCACTACTCAGAGGCGCTCCCGATGCAGAGCGGACACTGCATCGGAGTTTCACGCCGAAGCGCTGAGCAATTGTGAGTGAAGGACTTGCCCAAGGTCCTTACGCGGTTTGAGGGTGGATTCGAATGTATGTATGTATGTATGTATGTATGTATGTATGTATGTATGTATGTATGTATGTATGTATGTTTGTATGTATGAATGTATGTATGTATGTATGTATGTATGTATGTATGTATGTAAGTATGTATGTATGTATGTATGCATGTATGTATGTATGTATGTATGTTTGTATTTATGTATGTGTTGCGGACCTACCCGTCTCGTCACAAGCGGCACAAGCCCCCTCGCCGCCGGCGCATCGACCGACGCACGAGGGGTCGCGAGCTGGGCCTCTCGACTCGGACGCAACTCCCTTGCTTCAAATTGATCGGAGCCGCCCGAGTCGCTCTCTCGCCGGTGTCTACTATCAGTGTAACGGGCCGCCAAGGCGCCGTCGCTCCCTTCACTATCCGGCCAAGACGGCTCTGAAACGGTCGCTCGTGAGAGGGTATAGAGCTCGGAGGCGTTGGAGTCCGACTCTGCCCCGTCCGCGGCCACCGGGTGGGTAGCAACCTGAGCGCCAGGATGGCCGCCTGTGCTCAAATCAGGGTTCGCTCCTCTCCGGGCAGACGACCCTCGCTTGGAGCTCCCCTTCACGGCCACGGGCTTCTTCGTTCGCTTGCCCGACCGTCCAGACCTCCGTCTTATCATATTACACGCCACAGCTCGTGTACTGGTGCCACCGACGGGCATCACCGAAGTTTGTCTTCTCTCGCCCGGCCAAAACGCGCGGAACCACGGCCATTCGAGGGGTCCAAGCCCCAAGCCGCGCCAGAACGACATTATCAACTTCGAAACCAGGGAATGGAAAACACGGACAATATACTAGGTCGCTGCGTCGATTCGCAAACGGCAACCTAACCAGCTGGTACCAGGATCAATTTTACAACGCCCAGTGCGACCAGGTAGTTGTGTCGATCGATCGGCGGCCGGAGATCCGGACGACCGCCGTCAATTTGTTTCACTGAGATCGACGCTAGACGGTCGTTCAAAGAAAAGACGGACCGCTAGCTCTCTCCCTACGATCACTGTCTCTTACGCCCGTAGGCAATGCACTGTGTGCGGCTTCGCGCCGACTTCGAGAATGACCAGAAACCCTTAGCCCGTAGGCGATTCACTTCACGCGGCCGAACCGTCGGCTCCGAGGGTGTCCAGAAATTCCCTCCTTCAACTCACTGTCTTCTTTTCCGTAACCAACCCGCTTCACGCGGCCGAACTGTCGCTACCGAGAGGGGCCTTCAAATTCGCTCTCCCTCTTCGTTCACTGACTTGCTCGCCCGTAGGCGTTGACCGTATGCGGCTTCGCGCCGACTTCGAACTTCTGCCCTGAAACCACTCTGACGCGCGCTCGACGTCGCTCAGAACAGCATCGGTCGACCCCAGGCGCTTAAAAAGGCCGGGGACCTAGCAATGCAATTGAGCTAACGCCTAGGACGCTTAGGGTAACGTAATTAGAGGCTGGTAACTGACATTAAAGGGACTGTTAACTACCCCGATCGGTTGGCTGCGACCGATACGTCCGTCGCCGGCCTTGTAGCTGAGGCGGCCCGGCGACGAACCTTACAGGGCCTGTGACAATATTTTCCCTCTCTCGCTCCCTGCTCGTTAAGGGGAGGAAAGATGCGGCACGGTACAGGTAACACGGCGGTGAAAAGCGTTTGTCGATAGCTCACCCCGTCTAAAAGTTATGAATGAATTAAGACCCACGGCGCGTAGCCTCGGGGCACTCTTCCCGGGCCGATACCGATCAGGTCAGGCCTCCAGCGGCGCACCTACTAACAATGTTATCTCACGATGGATTTCCGCCCGTCAAGACAAGGGCGTACGGCGTGAATCTTCGGCGTAGGCTCGATTGAACGCCTGATCCACCACTCACAATGACGTACTCCCGGGGCAGACCGTGCCCGTCGAATACACGAACAGGTTACAGGGAACACGGGGAAAAGCCGGGCGGCCTCCCTTCGGTAACGGATACAGAAACGACCGTTAGAGCTGCGGTCGATCTCTCAACAGTTTATCACTCACAAGATCGTCCTGCACAGTTTGACACCAAGAACGTGCGGATCGGTCAACAGACGACAAAGCTACCGCGAGAGCGGGCTCTACGCGGCGCTTGGTTTTGAAAGTCAGAATCAGATGATATAGCGGGGAAAGACCGGGTGGCCTCTCTTCTACGTAAATATCTCGAAAACCGTTCTACGGACACTCAACGTGTCTGTGAGATGGATCAAGCAGCGGTCCTCGCTGCGTAGTTTGACACTAGCCGCTCGTTGATCGGACGAAAACCGACCGAGATATCGTCAATCAAAGTTAACACACACAACCAACACTGACAATTTCAACGGTCACTGCACCGACCTCTCGCCGCGAGCAGGAAGGGCAGAATTATCTGAGTGACCTGAGAGGGGAACCAACTGAATGTAACGGACTAGGCCAACGCGCGCCTATCCCTTGTTTTACGATGCGCGGCGCCCGTTCGGAAGGACGAGCGCCTCAAGATGCACTGAATACCGGTGTCGGCCGCTTGGTCTCGGCCGACGATGAAACACTGACTCTAGCTGACACTGAACGAACTCTCAACACCGTGCAGAAAACTCACCACGCGCGTCGTGCGCCGGAGTGGACTCAACCCTTAACTCTCGAACACGCAGGTATGGCAAGCGATCACCCGACACGGCCCTGCTACTCGGCCGAACGACAGACCAAAGTGTAAAGGAAAGATAATATAATAGTTAAAGAATCGTTTTGTTATGCATGTATATCACTTTAAGAGGCTCGGCGGCCGACAGAGTATGGCCGACCGCCTACACGACGGGGTCACTCTGTATTATGTATCTTATGTTTAACTCCGTACTCCCCTGCAGACTCGAGGCGCTGCAGCGTCGCCTTCACAGACCTGTGTTAACGCGCGCGCTCGGGGACGGGTGCCGAAGCCGTCCGACCGAGGCGCGAGTGCAAAACCAACGATGTTTCAAATGAACTACAAGGTTCGATTTTCTGAACTGAATAATCAACGGAAAAGTCGTTTGTCACAAGAGGAAAGAAACTCGTACGGCGCTCCGAGAGCGAGCGCTTCCCCAGACCCGGCGCTGAGGCGTCGCCACCGAAGCTTTCAACGAGGCAGGTAGCACCCTCTTTCTAAAGCCACGGATGAAGATAATCAGTTGACTGTCGACAGTGAAGTCAACGGCTGATCGATCGATTCGGAGCGGTCAATCGTCGATGGAAAAGATGAGTACAGAATTGTTTACTCCCCGAGGGCAGCCCGTGTGCGGCCGCTGCTCCCCGTCCTCGGACCACTGGCGCCGAGGCGTCGCCCAACAAAGACCTGATCGGTCGTGAACCACACGAGGCAGTTCTACCTACTGACTCTACCAGTCGAAGCTATCCACCTTCTGCTGGAGGTGATTCAGAAACCAGACGACAACGAAGCGTGCTCTGAAAACGAGCGATTGGCAACACGGTATCAATTCACGTACGAGCCCTACCCGCGGCGTCCGTGGCCGTGCGGTGCCGAAGCGCAGCGGCCGGGACGTCCGACGAGTGAATGATGAGTTAGCGCGGGTATATGTATGTATATTAAGATTTCAACGGCCGAAGCCGGTCACCAAGTAACTGTCACACAACGTAGCTGATCGAGCAGGGAGGGAGCCCAAACCCTTACCCTACCGAACCTTTCGCATGCACCACGGAACGGGTCTTCCGACGGTCGGGGACCGCGGATAATCGAACCGGTATCAGTTTGCCCTCGAACTCTTGACCGAAACAGCTATGACGCAGATTAGCCGGGTTAGCAGCTATCGATACGCCACTGGATACGTTTGGCCGGTAAACGACGTCGAATACCAAGGTATTGAGTGGTCGTCAGCGCGCCGTATATGTCGTGATAAATGCAGAATCATACACAGTGTGTTGTCTTGCTACACCTATCCGATACTTAAGCAGCGCAGCGTGTGGCAGGCTTTATTCCACGGATGTTTTAATGAAAAATATAGATGTAGCTCTCTATATCTAGTCATTGACCGATACACGTAAATTCGACCGTAATTCGAATAAAATTCATATCTTTCGATCGGATACAGCTATCGCTTAGCTCTCAACGGCAATTCGACAGCCCGATAATTTATCTTTCGAACGGTGTATTCAGAAATTCGATACCATTATCCGCGCAAATTTCATATGCGCCCAAAGTCAAAAGTTGCTGTCTGCACACTATACTTTGGCTATAAAACACGAATCGGTCTTCCGTAGGTGAAACTTTTCACCGTGAATTTTGACCGCTTAACGCCCCATGGCAAACTTGTAGTGAAACGATTTACTAGTCGATCCGCATATACCGCGAATTTCTATCGGCCATAGCTCCGGCGCTATAAGGAATCCCGCGACCCTACTTTGGTCGCCCATGTATTGTCAGTTACCAGCTTATGTTTCATATACTGAATTTCGTCTTGTGGCATTTCCGCCACATATGTATGTATGTATGTATGTATGTATGTATGTATGTATGTATGTATGTATGTATGTATGTATGTTTGTATGTATGTATGTATGTATGTATGTATGTATGTATGTATGCATATATGCATGTATGCATGTATGTATGTATGTATGTATATATGTAATACGTATGTATCTATGTATGTATGTATGTATGTATGTACATGTATGTATGTATGTATGTATGTATGTATGTATGTATGTATGTATGTATGTATGTATGTATGTATGCATGCATGTATGTATGTATGTATGTATGTATGTATGTATGTATGTATGTATGTGTGTATGTATGTATGTATGTATGTATGTATGTATGTTTGTATGTATGTATGTATGTATGTATGTATGTATGTATGTATGTATGTATGTATGTATGTATGTACGCATGTGTGTTTTGGTGTGTGTGTGTGTGTATGCATACATGCTCTCACCCCGCTCACCGCTCCTACCGCGCATCGCACCGCATCACTCACGGCCCATCCCACCCTCAACCGCTACGCCCTCTCCGCCCTCTGACCCGGCCCCACTGATGTAACAGGCGTTGTCTGGGACACTTTGTTAAGCTCTTGCACAATTTTGGTCAACCCCTCCCACAGCCAAACTCGACTGGCTCTTGCAGGGCGAAGTGTGTATGTTTACTGTGGGCGTGACGTTCCTGGTCGCATTCTATCTGTAGCTGCAAGGGGCTTGAGGTGTAAAGCTCCGAAACCGCGCGAATATCGCCCCCGCGCAGGCCTCCGTGGTTAGATTCACCAACCCATTCACTGGGTCGTTCTGGTGATCAATTATAGCTGTAAAACTGTAGTCGTATAATTATGGACAAACGCACATACATGCACCCACCCACATCAACATTTTCTTTTCTGTAGTCTATGGTTTATAGTTTATTCACTTAGAGCAGGGGTCTGAAACTCAAGTCATCATGTGGGCCAAATTTGAAAATTTACAGTGTCTCGCGGGCCGCAACATAAAATTGTGTCTTGCAAGTTAAACTATTTATATGGGGTAAGGGTTACAATGCTATAATAATAATATAATCCTGTAAAATCACTTAGGTTAATATTATACTTTCAGTATAGGCCTAACCATAATGGTAGGTAGGCTACTATAAGTCTTACACAAAATTGAAAACTCAGAGTCACAAAGATATATAGGGTCTATGAAGAGCATCAATACCGTAGCGCATTTAGTCGGCCTAAACCTAATAGGCCTATCCTACCTACCATAGGCGTACGGGAGATTTCAGCAGTGGGGGGGGGGCGCTAAGATATTAGGCTACTTCTGGCCGAAAAATAAATCTCGTGGTGGAAAATACTAATTTTTCCAGACAAAAAAGTTGAGGACCTTTGTGTAGCCATCGGGTTGAAATCGTGTGAAAAATACTATTTCTGGCTTTTTGCAAATTTATCCGGGTCTGCCTTTCCCGGGAAACAGAGTTGCCCGAAATGGAGGGGGCATTTTCCCCCTCTGGACCCCGCTTCGTACGTCTATGCTACCTACGAGAGCAAAATATAGAAGAAAACAGTTTGAACCTTGGTTCAAATCGCAAAAGATCAGCAGAATTCAGTTTTTAACCAATTTATTTATTTAAATGTAAAAAATAAATAAGAACCAAATGGCTCTCGCGGGCCGCATTATTCGGGTCCGCGGGCCGCATGCGGCCCGCGGGCCGCGTGTTTGAGACCCCTGCTTTAGAGTACAAGATTAAAAACTAATTGCATAAATTGCCATCATTCTTTGTCTGTAGTTACAGTGACATGGAACTAATGATGGACTTATTTTTGTTTCACATAGCCTGTGCTATGATTAACGATAATTGTATTGTTCTATTAGCTCCAGGGGAACAGGCGTGCCCTCTTGGCGATATTTCCTGCGTGGCGAGTGCCCCGATGTCGTGGATTACTTCCGGAGAGGCCGGTAAATGTGTTTGTCCTCTTCAATGCCATCTACCATCATATCCATATACAGTATCGACAAGTCCTCTGTCAGAGCATTTTCTCAATTACATGTCGCAAAAGCCTCAGTTCAAGGGACGGAATCTGACGATGTCTAGACTGAGCAAGGAACTCGTCTACCTGGATATCTTCTACTCCGATTTGAACTACGTCGACATCCAAACGATTCCAGCCTACAAATTCCTGACACTGGTCTGCGACATTGGCGGTGCGTTTGGACTGATTCTCGGAGGAACATTGCTTACCGTTGCAGAATTGTCCCAGTTAATTATCCAAATATGTTGTGAATTTTTTACTTCTCTGCGCTTCGCTAAAATGCAACGCCGTTGAAAACCGATGGACGAAGCACATTTCGGTCCAACTATTTCGATTTCAATTATTTTAGGCACGGATTTAGTAAAACTGGAGATTATAATTATGCCATGGAACTGAACTTATAACATTGTTATTATTAGTGTATGCAAATTAAATGCAGCCATCTGAGATGTAACAATATGTTTATGTTTACTATGAAGTAGGCCAACAGTGTTTATCAATTTAATGACTTCAAGTAGCGATTGCAAAGTTTCCATTTCTGTACACTTTCTTCTCAGATGTGCATTAAAATTAATGTTTGATGTTCATTGCTATGGGATCTTCTTCGAGTGCACTCTTATTTCGAGGTCATCAGCTGTCCCTACATAGATATAGGGATAGGTTAGCTCAAGTAGGCTACTCCCAAGTATCGTTGAATTCCTATCATAGGCGTAGGAGACGTAGATGCCCGCTCCCAATTTCGGGCAAGTCTGTTTTCGGGCAAGCAGACACTGGAAACTTTGTTTTGAAGATTTTGACCAGATGACTAAAAAAAGGTCGTCAGAATTTTCGGGCAAAAAGTAAAAAATGTTGCCGCCTCCACTTCTGAAATGTCCCCTACACCTATGTCTAAGAGAACCTATTCTATATCCGCTTTTAGCCAGTTGAAGCGATCTCTTTCAAGCAAGATGTTTTACTGTTCAACACAATGCGTAGGCCTATATGGATCACTATCCATGCTAATGTTATTCATGCGAGGCATTGCGAGGGTTTAGTCCGAATTCAGATCTCTGTGCATCATTGATATTCATATACACAGAATTAAAGAGTAATGTCTGTCAGGCTTTTAGCTTTGTGCTACGATGGAGTATATGCAACCTTTCAAATAGGGCGATGTCTGTGTTGTGAGGGCAATTTCAGTCGTGGGGGATTTTTACTCTAACCGAAAAAAGCCAAAAATAAACCCCTATTTAATTGCCGTCGTGCACTTATTATAGTCACTCGATTATGTCTCTCTACAACAGTAGAAACTTTTTGCTGTTTACCTAGCACGCCGAGAGGACAATCCAGCTCCGATTTGAGCTTTTACTGAAACAGAGGCTGAACTAATTAAAAGAATTCATTATTAAACGGAAGCGGGATTGATGAAGAGGTCCTGTTTAAAAAGCATGCTGGGTTAACGAAAATAGTTTTTTTTAAATAGAAGCTGGATTGATGAAATTTTTTTAAAAGTAGAAACTGGGTTAGGCCTAGGCTAACATCAAAACGAGTGTAAGAAATCACATAGACTTTATAATGCTTCATTTTAATTTATGTTTCGATTAAAAACACCAGATTTCCAGAATATTTTACTTACAAATTAATTTATGCTCCATCAATTAGTCGAACATTTAATTTTGAAATATAATTTATTTACTTATTTTTCTGCCGAATGCAGACCCCATGATTTCGTCGACCTGAAAGAAACCAAAATAAGTGTTTAGTATCACTGTTAAAAGTAAACATAGTTTTTATCACCGGAGCCTCATTTGAGTTAATTATCCTACTTTTTGAAGCTTCATTTAGAGGTAATTGCATTTTGTTTAGTTATCTATCCACTTCCATTGTTCTTGGCTTCTTGCTAATTGCTATTCTCGTAGAAACATATTATAGAACAGCAGCAGCAACAACAACACCAATAATAATAATGGATGCAAGCTTCTCTGCCAGTCAAGGCAGGTGCTTTTTTTGCATTCACCGAGTGACCTCGCTGTCACTAACTGCCTTTGTGGCTTCTGCTTCGGGTACTCGGCGTCTCCAATCATCTATGCTCAGCAATTTTCAGTACCTGAAGACCTACAGTTTGAGACCCTGCAGGCGCAATGGCGTGCAAACTGTGCTGCCACATGCCCAGAAGATGCCTTGGCTCATAAGCAGTCATGCTGGGACCAACCTATAACTGACATCGAGGCTAACAATCTCAGCAATCTGGTCTCTGACGATTGCCACCGAGCAAGACTCAAGGCTGTGGCAGCCCCACACGCGAGCGATTGGCTCTTTTCTCTGCCCATTACATCATGTGGTCTGAGATTGGAAGATGAAGCCTTGAGAATCGCAGTTGGCCTTAGACTTGGGGTCAATATCTGCGAGCCTCATGAGTGCCGCTGCGGCGTCCAGGTCAAGGCCAATGGCTCTCATGGGTTTTCTTGCTCCTTAGGACCAGGTAGAGCAGCCAGACACGCAGGCCTCAACGAGCTTATCTATCGAAGTCTTGTTCGCGCTTGATTCCCATCAGTGAAGGAGCCACAAGGGCTAAGACGGAAAGAGACCTGACTCTTATTCCATGGCGGATGGGTCACGCTCTAATAATTATGGGATGCCACTGTGACTGACACTCTTTACGCATCCTATCTGCCATCCACATCGGCAACAGCAGCCGGCGCAGCCGAATTAGGCCTAGCGGCAGACAAAAAATGCGCTAAATACAACACGCTCGCACTAACCTTATCACTTTGTCTCGTTGGCAATTGAGACTCTTTGCCCAATTAACAGCAGTGGCATAATTATGTTTCCAGTGGCGGCGCAAGAATTTCTCTTTTGGGGGCGGGGGCGGGGGGGAGTGAATAACACTGAATATTCGCGGAGGAAATGTTCCATTTTCATCCGCCAAAACTTCTGACGACCTTTTTTAGTCTTTCGGTCGTTATCTCATTAAAATATTGCATTTTTATGGGGCTTATCTTACAGATATTTAATTTCTCCATGTAAAGAAAAACCCAACGGCTTTTTTGGGAGAGGCTTAGCTAAGTTAGCTCTCTAGCCCCGTTTTTAAATGGTTTAGCCCCTGGCGCCGCTGCTGCATGTTTAATCACAGAGTTGGGGTGCTCTCTAGCTCATAAAACCGGTGACACGAAGGAAACCAGTTATTTTTTTCCAGCGCATTGCTTTTTTTTATCCAATGTGTCAACGCCATTGCCTTCCAATGCACCTTTGCTTCGCCTGATCTTGACGAGTTTTAACCGTTCAAGAATACATTCTGGGTTCTACATTCTACAAGTCTCTCAAGTCTTTTCTCTTCGTTTGTGGTAGGGCTGGGAGCGCCTCTGAGTAGTTTCTTGAAGGGGCGCTATATAAATGCTCTGAATGAATGAATGAATGAACGAATGAATGAATGGAATGAATGGAATGAATGAATGAATGAATGAATGAACATGGATTATAATAGAAGTTGGTTAAACAGAAGTTTGAGTTTTCGAAGCAATTTCTGATCAAAGAGAAGTTAGATTAATAAAAACAATCTTTGCTTCAGAAGAATTGGGGGGGGGGCAAATCAAATCATTCTTTGCTGCTCCGAATTAAACGATCCAAATTAACTGGCCACGAATTGACTGCTCCGCATTGTTCAGGAACCGTTCTTCGCCATTTCCTGGTACCCCAAGTAGCCTAGACATCTTCCCGTTATCTCGAAACTATAACTACTTCCTTTTCTCTGGGTCTTTCGGTATGAGAAATGCTTTAATTGTTAGATACAATGCAACTCTGGCAAATTCGCATGATAACATTAAGGCAGGCCTATGCATAGCCTACAATTATAATTAGGCCTCTTATGTCGATATTAGGCAACATTAACCTAACTGTTAATAGAAATACGCGATAAAAAAATCACTGCTGGCAAACCTTTCACTCGAGGCGGTGTAAGCAATCAACGATTGCAATGGGACCTAAGTAATAAAAAACACAAGATACAAATCCGATGAACGATCAACAGGCAATAATTATCATCAGAAGTCTGACCATCTTAAGCATCATCATCACAGACAGTATCATCAACTTCTGTCTGCGGTCATTGTTATCATCATCATCATCACCGTCGTCATCATCATCATCATCATCATCATCGTCATCATCATCATCATCATCGTCATCGTCATCATCATCGTCCTCGTCGTCATCATCATCATCATCATCATCATCATCATCATCATCATCATCATCGTCGTCGTCATCATAATCATCATCATCATCGTCGTCGTCGTCGTCGTCGTCGTCATCATCATCATCGTCATCATCATCGTCATCATCATCGTCGTCGTCGTCATCATCATCATCATCATCATCATCTTCGTTTCTGTGGTTTCGTTGCTTTTATGTTCATCATCATTATCATCGGCATCACTTTTACTAATCCGGTCTACATCATAATCATCAACAGTAGCCTACTGGAAAATAACTGCAAAGGAAGTGTGCTGCAATATCACTTACACGCTCCTAGACATTTTTCTAGGACGTCGACTAACGGCTTAGGCTTATCGGTGACAAGAAAACAACCGAGGACGCATTTCTCATCGGCTTCCTTGCATTTGCAATTCTCATCTTCCTCAACATTGCAATTCGGATCAACCAAGTTGGTAGACACATCGCGTACTACAATGATAATCATTATAAAGGAAAGAACAAAAATAAGCAACATATTTAAAAAAACCAGTAACACAATAATATTATTATTATTACATAGCCATTTACTGCGCTCCCCGCCCCCACAATGCCCCACCACACTACGTTCTCCAAGCGCCCAACCAAACTTCCTTAAACACCCTGTTTGTACTCTGATCACCAGAAAGTTACCAAAATTAATATGATGACAGTTATTATATTTATTAAGAAAAAATGATTGGACATTCTCACGGTTCTGTTACTGTTGGTCAATGCCTGCTTATTATATCTACAGGGTGGCCCATACAAAAGTAACACCTGCGGTAGTTTACCATATCTTCGCCAGAAGTAATAATTTCGAAAGGAAATTTTAAGGACTTAAAAACAATTCATATTTACATACGATGGCCCGATTTCATCAACGTATTTCAAAGAGACCAAATGTTATATCACTTTCAGTGAGGTCATCCACCGTTGTATGACGATTCAAAAACGTAACGCAACATAAAGCAAACAACATAAACCGATTTAATTATTCTGGCCAATATCTTCGCCGGAATTCTTACTTCTGGCCAAGACATGGACAAAAAACCGCAGGGGTTACATTTTTATGGCCCACCCTGTACATACAATGTGACGTTGTACATTGCCTCACCATGGATAGCCACCATAAGGCAGAACATGAGTAATATCTTCATCTGAAATATCAACACATTACAAAATCATGGACAGTTTTTTTTTCTCGCGAAATATTTGCATTAATTCCAGACACATTTAAGTAGGCCTTAAATGATGAAGAGAAGAAAATATAATAGCCTCTCTATGCATCTGAGTCAAAGTTTCTATCGTAATTAAAAGATTTCATCTGTCAAATGTCACAAAATATATTCTATACCTGATCGAAAAAAAATCAAAATTAGCATTAGCCATTTGTCTAATAATTAGCTTACCATCTACCCGATGAAAGAATTATGGCATTCTACACACGTCCTCAAACAAACGAAAAGTAGGCCTAGGACTAGGCCTATTTACAATTAAATCGCAAAATAAATTAAATTGCTTAAACAAACCACATCAATCTAATGTTTAAAGATCTGATACGATGACAATAAGTAAAACGAAGAAGACAATCATAGGCTAAGCTTATACCTCCTTGTCAACGACTTTGTGAAAATTTCAGATCTGTAGAAACAACTTCTCTGGCAAAAAATTCGCTTACATGTAGCCTATAATAATACTCTGCTGTAGACCGTCTTCGCCTTTTATGCTCGACCATCTAATTACAAAGATAAACTTACAATAAATTTCTATTGACAGGTAATAATTTTCTTATCAACCTGGTATCTGACGCCGTTAGCTATTTTATGGCTTCAAGAAAACTGTGCTATGCATGTTATATATACATAGTTATACAATTAATTATATATAATGTATAATATTTCATACTATATTATATGTATATAAATTAGAAATGTATAATACCATTGTACATGTACATAATTATTAGGGTGACCCGTCAAAAGACCGCTCTCTTGTCTGGATGTAGGACATTTCCCCCCAGACATATTCCTCCCGGACATATTCCCTCCGGACATTTTCCCCCGACCTAGGACATTTCCACCCTCCATAAAGGTCCCTATGTTAATGAATGACTGAACTAACCCTATCACTAACCCTAACCGACCCTCACGATGCCTAACCTGAGCCTAACCGACCCTCACGATGCATAACATGAACCTAACCAACCCTCATGATGCCTAACCTATATGTATAGAGGGGGAATATTGTCCGGGGGGTGAATTTCCTAGTCAAAAACGGGGGAAACGTCCGGGGGTAATTGTCCGGGGGAATATGTCCGGGGGGAATATGTCCTGTGGGTAAAAGTCCGGCTCCCCTCTTGTCTCAGTTGTCTGGCGCTCACAATTTGACGAGCGTTCTTTTGACTTAAATGTATATTTACATACTGTATTGTATTGTATCTATGAATTTATAAGCGCCTCTCACATTGCACACCAATCAGAGGCGCTTCCAGTAAGTTAGACCAAAAGAGACAAAAACAGTCTTGAGACACCGAAAAGAGGTAAGTGGTCCACAAGTTAATATGGAGGACGGCGTTGAAGTAGGAAGCTGATTCCATAATGCCTGTGTAAAGGTTTCAAATTACCTGTAAAGGTTTCACATTACGGTCATTACCCCCTCCTAAACATTACCCCCGGTAACTTAAAACCGGTTTCAGATTATCTCCGGACACTTAGATTTGCATCAATCATCTCATTTATTGCACTAAAAAAATCAGAAAAATCCTCCCGCTTCTTGTTTGGTCTGAAGATTTTCATCTCTCATCCCACTTCGCGGTATGTTATCAATTTTTTTTGTCATGAGGTAGAAAATGACCAAAAACGATAGAAGACCTTAAATCGGCCGTAATTGACATAAAAAGGTTTTTAAAATATATAATTATTCAATAGAAATTATGTATAAAATGCTTGTTTAGACTATTAATGTGTAAAAATTGCTTTCTACTAAGAGCCCTTAATCTGCATCGAGATTAAGACGGACGACTAAAAGAGGTCATCAGTTGTTTTGGCAGGGAAAATTGGTATATTTTCCAGACATTTGGGGCCAAAAAAGGTCAACAGAATTTTTCTGCAAAGATCACCGAAAATTTTGCCCACCCCTTTTTGTATCCGCTCCTAACGGCAGCCGACGTGAAGCGAAAGGAAAGTCACCTGGCGTCTCTCTATACACCGCGACCGCCCGACCAAGCGACAGACCGGCTGGCACCGGTCGAGAACGACGCCAATGGAGTAATGGATAAAGGCTGGCGATAAAACTTATGATGTTTAATGAAGTGATAAGGAAGATGGAAATTATTTTTGCCTTTAGACAACGCGTTGTAAATATAAAATATTATTAGTTTTGCGCGAAATTGAAAATTACGACTGCGATCGAAATTTATATTACCATAGTCTATTGGCAATAAACACACCGGCATGTGACTGAGAGAGAGAGATACAGACAGACAGACAGACAGACAAAGACAGAGACAGAGACAGAGAGAGAGAGAGACAGACAGACAGACAGACAGACAGACAGAGACAGAGAGAGAGAGAAAGAGAGAAAGAGAGAAAGAGAGAAAGAGACAGACAGACAAGACAGACAAACAGATACAGAGCCACATACACAAAGAGAGACAGACAGGCAGACAGAGAGAGAGACAGAGAGAGCAGTGGCATCTACATGTAACCCCCCCATTTGGCATGGGAGAACAAACCCTCTATTTTGGCAGACTTTTTCAAATAGACTCGCAAGACTTCAGAAGGCACACATAACTGTACAAGTGTACAATAGGGCCTAATAGGTCTAGCCTATATTATTACTAGCATAGTCCAGAATATAAGTGAAAAAAATAAACATCTTATGTCATAAAAATAATAAAGGCAATTTATTCACAAACATTGTTTTTATAATTTGTTTGGTTTGGAGGCATAGGCTATTTTAAATTTTGTAGACATATTAATACCAACAGACATAGGTTTATAGACGCGAAAAAAGTCTTAATGTCCATGATACAATAATTATTGTTATTGAGTTATGAAAATTATGTCCAATTTTTTTAACTCATTTTGAAAGCAAGATTGACCAGCGTCTAAACCATGTGGCTTAGGACTGCTCGACTATCTAAACAATAACTCTGAAACTCCGCGGTAGAAACTGGCACCTAAGCTCGGACAGAAGAACACGGAATCATACATGTAAGTAGCGTAGGAAAGGATCATACGAATTTATTGTATGCCTATTAAAGACCTACTGGCCGCAGCCTAGCCCTGTGCCAGGGAAAATCTGAAAACAGATTAGTTTTCGACGGTTGAATGGAAATTCTAACTGGTGAATATTGCGCTACTCAAACCGATCGCTGTAAGCATAATGCCAAAATCAATAAAAAATTTAAAAAGAAAGGTTAGGCGTCTAGTGATGAGACAAGCTTAGACAAGGACGCCAGCAGGAGTTGCAGATCACTGAAGACGTAGGCCTAGTCCTACGATCGATAGGACAACCTACGCGCAGCCTATGTGTAATAAGTGTGTATCAAAAAAGAGAGAACAACGTGGGATGTATGTTTTAATTAAAAGCAAACTATCTCGATGTTTCGTCGTTGGTTCGGTATTAATTATATTTTATTACATGGTTATTAACCTTAAAAACGCATATCATCTCCGCAACAGCTGGTTCTGCGTCACTAACACATCGCTATGTAGGCCTACATGTAGACTATTATAATTATGTAATACCACTTGCTTGTGTCTGTTCACACTACTGGTGAAGAATTTGTTGGATGAACTGAAGATCCATCATACGACTGAGGAATTATTGCTTCACGGGAACGTCAGCATCATATTATATAAGCTTACTTCATTAACCGTTAATGGTAAAATGCATTCGGTATTATTCTTGTTCTTCATGTTGAAACGTAGTCAACACATTTGCCGACTTCTGTCAATAACAATAACGATACTTGAATTCTTATTTGTTATTCAATTTATTTGGTAGCAGCGTCAGATTTCAAATCTAACTATTTATCAAAATCCTTTAATGGATAAGTTGAACTAATTTTAGATAAAACCGAGATTTGTTTGGTTCAGTCATGATAGACGGGACACTTGTTGATAGGAATCACTTTACACAGCTTTGCAGTTTCTTGAAATGTATTTGGAATTAATACAAATTAATGCATCGTGCGACCATAATTGCTACTGACGTTTTTGCATTGTGTCTAAATATTTCAGATGAAGACATTCCTGATGTTCGCGTTCTGCCTTCTGGTGGTTTTCCAAGGTGAGGCAATGATGACAACAGAAATTTATTTGTTCAATCCTCCTTTCACAGAAATCAATAATAAAACAGAGTTCAGTATATTTAGGGAGTGTAGGATAAGTTCAAAGGTAGTAGCCTATGAGCAAGGGGTTCATTCCGGTGAATGGCAATTTAAAGCCGGACAAATAGGAGCGCACAATTAGGAGCGCACAATTCGGAGCCGGGCATTCCATGGGCAGAACATTTTGGTGCGGATGAAACGGAGCGTCAATTGGGAGTCGGCCAATAATAATATTGAGAGCGGTTAACAAAATAAACAGACGATCATTTCTTTTTTCGAGCGTCCTTTGGCAAAAAAATATCCTAAAACAATAATTGAAAGCGGTTAATAATATTCGGAGTGGGCTGGAATTATTTTCAGCAATCAAATTTCTATGATTTAAACATTTCTTCGATGTTTGGAAAAATTGCTACCGGATGCATGCATCGTATGTGATGATAATTTCAATGGATTTTGCATTCTTAAAATCGAGAAATATCAGAATTTGACTACACTCACAGATCCATGTAATAAGAGGCCTGTCCAAATCTAATCGTAGGCTACACACAATCCTTGCACACTGATCTTTGCTAAAATTATGCAGCAGCTGGAGTATTCTTACATAACTTACTTTGCACTGCACGTCTCTAAAAAATTATACAGGTAATAAATTATTTAAATTGGAAAAGCTAATGACATTTTTTAAAGTGTAGCATGAGAAATCCATATCACTAAGCGCCATGACCTACATTTACATGTCTTCATTTTTTGCTTCCTCCAGCATACCTCTTCTCCTCAGCACACTGTGCACGTATCAAGTTCATAAAATATCAGACCTTAGAGTGTATAGGAATCAATAATAGGCCTATACATTTGCATTCTAATGGAAGGAACGAGAGAGAGGACTGATCAAAGCGAGACAAGATAATGATTGTGCTATTATGGCAGCTGTGAAGTTCAATTTTGTCAATTCTTAGCATTCTCGGTATAGACCATTCGCACTAATGCAAATTCAAGTGGAGTGATGTAGGAAGGATGAAATGTACGAAGCGAGTTCTATAGGATTGTACGATAGTTATAAAGATCAAAATGTTGACATTCCGCAGCACGCCAAGGTTTGCAAAACACGCTTATTATAACGTAGCCTACAAGTTATACGAAATTTGAATCGAGTGAGCGAGGAGATGGAGGAAGTATCTTGCTCTCTAACAATTTTCTATAATGCTTATGACCTAATTTTTCATTTGCACCCATACCTTTGCTCCCTTCACTTATAAACTCGAAAATAGAGGATTTTTCAAATGAACAAAATTGTCCTAGTTGTGTTCGTATGATTTGTCCTATTTCTAACAATGGCAATGAAATAGAAACATTTAAAAAAAAATTGCGTGCGTCCTAAAATCTGTGTTCTTATGTAGGCCTATGCCTGTACGACGTGTACTGTACGCGTATGCATAATAATTATTGTGCATGCTGGGTTGTATGCATGGCTGTGTGCATGTGTGCTTTGAAGCCTATACATGTGCAATAATTGTGCATGCTTCAGGAATGCGTTTGTCTGTGCGTGCTAAATCATTTAAATAAAAATGGCTAACGGGTCGCATCTGTTCGTTTAATTAAATATTACTATTTCCTGTGTGTTCCGCCCCCACGATCGTTGGATTGAACTATAATTATAATTAATTTAAATAAAGGATCAAAGGTCGACAGCTCCACTTAATTAACAATGATTAAAATGATTGACAAGAGTTACTGTCAGTCACCCATTCGACAGGCGCATTTAGTTAGCAATAATCGAATGATTGACAAGCTGAAAGACTGGGACATATATGTGGCCCATAGCCTGAGTCTTGATGATAGTCCATACTATATATATATATAGCATGGCGGGCGGGCCTAATTAAGTCACGTAGAGTCGTAGACTAGTCTTGTCAACTAATTAGTTACTCAATATTAATTTAAAAAAATTAATAGTAATAACTAGTTGACGTTAATTGAGTTCATAATAATATATTATCACCACTTACACAACTTCTAACATATCTAATTCGTTAAATTGATTGATTTACCATTTTGCAGATTTTGGCATGTTGCTTGATTGCTTCCTTTAGTTCCTTTTCTAAATAATTGCAGCACGTCACGGTGGGTCTGCGATGACTGCAAAACAACAAGCTGTTGCTAAGTGTGGAGACGATGCAACGGCTTGCGTGCGGACGTGCAGTGTCGTTTCATATACTCAAACTTGTGAACCGACTTGTAAGTTTTTCGCATTAGTTTTGTCAATCCATTTCTGATTCCGGGAGTGACAGAAGACTAGCAGC
>OX243825.1:30036828-30146828 GCA_945859605.1 Lumbricus rubellus
AAATCGATTCCGATAAATTTGATACTAGGCCTACATCACACGGTTGCAGGCTAGCGCATCGAGTACGTGCAGCGATAAGTTATATTCATTATCCTGCCACAGAAGAGCATAATTATTTATTTGTGTTGCATGCGGCTGATCACGTTAACTGCATTTTTATAACTGCCTCAATAAACATCGATTCTATTGTTCTTGTACGTATAAGGGTAAACAACAAAGCCAGATATTTCCAAAGCCCGATAGTTCCAATTTCCTTCAAACCTGCACAAACCCTATACAGTAGCCTACGTTTTAAAATGTATAATGTGGCGCCCTACACCGAAATGAGCATTAGGTCGGAGATTACACATCAGAGATATTTAAGGGAAATAGTAGCCTATGTTTGTTATCTTTTTAAAATTGAAACTAAAAATATTTTCGGGGAACATTTTTTCACTTTTTTTAAAAGACAAGTTCCTAAGCTATTTTAATGCTCTTGATATGCAATTCAATTTTTTAATTCATTAAATTTTAATTAATTAATTGATTTATTGGTTCACTTTTTCCTTGTGTCTTCGGTTAGAATTAAGCTAGAGCAATAATTTTTGTGTCATTTTGATGCCTGAGACAAAGTCTTTGAAATGATGTATCAAACTCCATATCTTGGAAAATCACCTTTATGCTCATTTCGGTGCGCGGCGCCATATAATAATAAACTTAGTTGTTTTAATGACTAACAGACTCATCTGATTATCACATTAGTCGATTATAAGCTACAATTATAGTTAGGCCTAAGTCAGACGATATGCCCTAAGCCACTTCTCACATATCTCAGTCGATAAGCCTGCGACTATTATAATGAAGTGATGTGGCACATACCTACTACGTTAAGGTAGTAAGGAAGGAAGTAACCTAATGTAAGCATCGAAACATTACAGCAGCTCACAACTATTATAGGCTACGAGCTTTGTCACGAAATAAATAGGAATGTGAATAAGAACAACAACTTAATTGTTTCTGCGGGCTCGGACCGGGTGACTTGCATTCACTGCGCAATTGCACATTATTATATTAAGATAGGTTAGTTAAGCCACTTAACCTGACTAATGAATATTATTAGTAGTCTCAGAACGGTGGCCGGACAAAATGGTAGTGGACAAAATGGTACGGACAAAATGGTATGGATGAAATGAAAACTGGATTAGTGAATTTTAATATATGAAATAGAAGCTGGATTGATGAAAAGATGCATATAAAATGGAAGCTGGATGAAGGCTCTGCATGGATATTTTTATATATGAAATGGAAGCTGGATTGATGAAAAAACCGTTTTAGATATAAAAGCTGTATCAGGGAATTTTCGTACCGTAGCTGAAATAGAAGCTGGATTAATGAAAGATGCATTACAAATGGAGGCTGGTCTAAGGAATCTTTCGGCTGAAATTGAAGCTGGATACATCATGAAACACATGAATGAAAGACATCAATCCAGCTTCCATTTCTCAAGCATTTTTTCCGCCAATCCGGCTTACTTTTCTCAAGTTTTTTTTTCTTCACTAGAGATGTATTTCAGCCACAAAAAGGCATCCACCCTCTATTTCAGCAATAAAATACCCTCATCCAGCTTCAATTTATCTATACCGTTTTGTCCGTGCCAATTTGTCCGTACCATTTTGTCCGTACCAGTTTGTCCGCTACCATTTTGTCCTAGAACCCTCAGAACAACTGACAAGTAAAAAAACGTTGCCTGGTAGGATAAAATCGATTGACCGCATTTCACGCTGAAACAATGTTGTCTCCATCTAACTCATTCTATTCGATCGTGAATGTTTTTGTGTTGTCCTTGATGAGTATTTCGCGAAATTAATCCATCTACATTTCGCTTTATGATTTTTTCTAACTGTCATTTGATACTAAACGCGTTCAGTCATGCTCGACGTGGCCTGATGTGCAGCTGCAACTTGATGTCAGATACCCTGGTACGCTCAGACTGTGGACAACACGGACGCCATAATTTTTTTAAAGTCGCTTTTATTAGAATAGGCGTGCTACCCGTTTTATGTTGTCTATGGCATATGATTGGCATTTATGGTCTCTTAACGACTCCATGAAGTAAAAAAACATCGTGTGTTAAGATATCGATGCAATTGTTTTCTGTGGACGCGAAAGACTGCTGCATGCAGCTCTGTTTAAATGGATAAAAACTTCCAGTGCTTGCTGACTGACCTATAGCATAATGCAATCGCAAAAGTAGGCCTATCGATCATCGATGGTGTCATGTGCGTCTTTGAAAATGTACGCCTGTTTCTACTGCTATTTATTGGTTCTTACTGTGAATATGTAAAAAAATTCTGACATCTGTTCAGACTGAATAATTTTGACGCAGAGTCATTTTGATGATTTTTATTCATTGCAATAATAATTTATTACTTCCGATGTACAAAAAGAAATTGGCCGCTCGAGTATTCCGTATAATAAAGAGAACAGGGATGCCATTCATAGCTTTTTCCACCTAGATCTAGGTGTTTTCGGTCTTGTCTAGGTTTCTAGGTTTTTTCTGTCAGAATCTAGCCTTTTTCTCACGGTGTTTTTCGACTTTTTACACATAAAAATAGACATTTTATGTTGAAATTGCATAAAAGACGTGAGAAAAGTCGAAAATTTAGTGAATTTTGGACCACAAATTGTAAATATTGCAGCGAAAAACTTATAGAAAGGTCATCAGGAATTTTATCGGGAAGAAAAGAGAGCAAATTTTAATCATCGGATGACTAAAAAATGGTCGTCAGAAATTTCAAGCCGGAAAAATGAAAAAGTTCATGCGTTTTCGAGAGAAATTGTCAATCTAGCCTTTTTTCGACCGAATCTGACCTTTTTTTCAAAATTCAGAGTGACATCCCTGATCATAGACTTTGGCTACAATATTATGATGGCTTGTAAAAATGACCGAAGAAAACGGAGATCATTTGTTTGTACCCGTCGCCAACGCATGAGAATCCATCAGGAAGTGATGATGACGACGACGACGATGCGGATGATGCAGGAGGCTGAATTCGAACGGTGATGATGATGATAAAGATGACGATGACGATGATGACGATGACGATGATGATGATGATATGATGATGACGATGATTATGATGATGATTATGATGGTAATGGTGGTGATGGCGGTGGTTATAGCGGTGGTGGTGGTGGCGATGATGATGATGATGATGATGATGATGATGATGATGATGATGCAGGTCGTATGCTTGCACAAAGACAATAAATATAAATACAAACTTGCATACATGTATACCCATCTACTTATCCGACCGCCAGATAGCGGTCGAATAGGTTGACAATGACGCATGTAGGGTGAATGGGTCTACGGCTGGTAAACTACAGTAAGGCTGCGATCAATAAGCTTATGCAGCAGCTTCTTCGATTGGTTCGCTACTAAAAATCAGGTTTTTATGATCAGTGCATGATGTATCCATGTTCGCCCGCAAAAATTTTTGCAGGAAGGGGGGCAAAAAATTACAATGGTCACACTTAACCTTTTTTAGTGGCAACTGTTTTGAAAATCCAAAGCTGGAGATTTAGAACACGGGTATTTACAAAAAAGTTTCTCATTTCAAATTTCTGAATTTCATCTTGTGCATCATTTTTAATTTAAAAAATAGTTTCCTTACTGAGAAGAAATACGTTAAAAATAAAAATAAAAATAATCCTGAAAAGTAGGTTTATTTAATGCGAAGAAATTTGTTCAAACACAAAAGTAGTAGTTAAAAATAGGTGTCAAATATTCTGGGGGGGGGGTGCAAGTGCCCCCTCTTGCCTCTATGTGCAATCGCCCATGGATGTCTCGCCTCTAGGAAATGAACTATTGCGTGAACAGCTGGTGAAACTGCATCGTTCAAAACTGTTTATCATAAGTCTGAATGTCTACGCAGTCGGCCTAGACGCATGTGTTGCAGAAGCAAGGCCGTAGCTAGGGGCATGTTTTGGGTGTTTAAACACCCCCCGAAATGGAAAATGGGAAAAAATAATATAATGCATTTACTATAAAATGATATAATAACCATGAAATAAAACCATGAAAACACCCCCGAAATGAAAAATGTAAAAAAAATAATAGAGTGCATTCACTAGCACATAATAAAAAAAACCCATGAAATTAGGAGAAAAAAGGAAATAAAAAATGGTCGTCAGAACTTCTACGCCGAAGAAACACCCCCCCCCCAATCAAACCCTGGCTACGGCCTTGTGCAGAAGGATGATGTAAGGAGGGAGAAGGATGAGGAGAGGACATTGGGGAGAAGAAGAAGTAGAGGAAGTAGGAAATGAAGAAAACGACGAAGAAGCATCATTTTGAAAATCAATGTTGAAGCAGTTAGCCTAAATTTACTGTTAGGTCTACACAGCACGTCTCTCGACATTACATGTATATAAAATCGATATTAAAGTCCGAGAATACCTGATGATCGCAGTCTTCCGTATGTAGCCAGGCTTTGAGTCTCTGGTGCATTGAACCACCGACCACATTACAATGAATTTGCATCTGAAAGATTTCGTCGGGGGTAGCTTTTAAAATGCTTACTTTGACCACAATACATGAATACACATACATACATACATACATACATACATACATACATACATACATACATACATACATACATACATACATACATACATACATACATACATACATACATACATACATACATACATACATACATACATACATACATACATACATACATACATACATACATACATACATACATACATACATACATACATACATACATACATACATACATACATACATACATACATACATACATACATACATACATACATACATACATACATACATACATACATACATACATACATACATACATACATACATACATACATACATACATACATACATACATACATACATACATACATACATACATACATACATACATACATACATACATACATACATACATACATACATACATACACACATAATACAATTAACCGTCTAGGTAGATGACACTCGCATGGAGAATGACCCCCACAATAAGGGCAAACCAAGTAATGCAAAAATCGATATTAACGGGGGATTGGAGTCGATGACCAAAAAAGAGGTCGACTCGTTTGAAAAAACAGACTTTTCTAGACTCAGCGATGTTTCATTTGATGGGCATTAAAGTCGCCTTGAGAAACATCAATCGCCTGAGCAACAGCTGGAACTGCGCCACTCAAAGCTTCGCTATAATATTATAAGCTTATACCGCTTGCCTCCGCGTGATGTTGGAGTAGGGGGGAGACCGGGAGAGTTGCTGTGAATAGACCACCTAAGGCAAATTTAGGTGCGCTGCATAAATGCTACTGAATTTCTAAAAGGAAAGTTTGCCATAATATGCTTGGTTGATTGTTCATCTATGTTGTTAATAAGCGAAGAACAGAAAATATTCGTGGATTTATGAGAAATACATGTAACGCTACAAGGCAGTAGCTGTAGAAAGTCCAATCAAGTCAACCTGTTTCCTGGAATGAACCGCATGGTGTCCTTGACTGGACCAGTTGCCCTGATTGGGACACATTATTCTAAAGGCGTTTTAAAAGGTAATTTTACCCCAAAAGCGCTTTAAAACACTTAGTGTCTAACCATACAGTTAAAATTATCAACACACAATTATAGGAGTAGCTGGAATCAAAGTAATACAATGGCTGGCATATATCCTCTGCTGCATAAATGTTTGTGTGCATATTTGTAAGTATGTAGGTATATATGCTGTTGTGAGTGGTGGGTTTTGTCCTTCGGGGTTTTATACCGGGGGCGGGGTTTGTCCGGGTGGTTTTGTCCGCGGGTATTGTCCTGCTCCCTAAGTACTGGTGTCCTTAAATGGAACACGTGCAAATTATCGGTCCAATTAAGGAGACTTAATCTGGTCCATTCCAGGCAACACGGACTACTTCTACTCACTCTGTGATAGTTTAACAGGTGTCAACCTTCGCGCAAAATCGAGTACCGTTGCTTAAAAATGAAACCTAGCTATCATTAAAACGAACGTGACTGCAATTTTTAAAGCTTGCCTAAATTGTATACACTCATTGTCAGGTAGGGCAAAAATGAGATTAAATCTACGTGAAATATAGTTTTTACCGCAACTAAATAAAATGCTTAGAATTCCGTAAAACTGATTGCACCGATACGATCAATATTCAATCGCGCAAGAATACAACATTTGAAAACGAGGTAAAATATGCATCTAGGCTCTAGGGTGTTAAATAGCTGCGGTCCAATTAAGGCAACAGTCCACTCTAGGCAACTCTCCCCTATCCTATTGGTGACGTACCACTGACCTCAGCAAGAAATCCGTCGGCTACAGTAACTACTGAAGCATTGTTTCACTGGAACGGTAATGTCATTTGTTGCACGAATGTAAAACGTATACGTACATTAATATATAGTAGAGTCAGAGTATATTATAGTATATAGACTTTATATGTACCGGTATGTAGCATTGTAGCATTAAATTCTGCTACATTAAATGTTGTTATCTTGAAGGAATAATATTAGCCTATAGCTTGTAGCCAATATGATTTATTCATGCAATTTTAATTTATTTCTTCTTCTCCTTTGTAAATATTTGTCGTGCACGAAAGTCGATGCACAAAATTCTAACGACAATGAATAACTAAACGATTAGAAAAACAGCTAATTCTAATTCCAATCGATGGAATAGAATATTTTGCATGAAATATTATTGCACAAATATTAGCATATTTGGAAACAATGAGGTCATTTTAAATACAATTACACGGGTAACTGTGTCTCAGCCGCACACAAAGTGTGTAGGCTTGGCCTATACGATATGTAAAGCTATAAAAAAACAATAGGCCTACAGTACAAAAAACCTATTTGATTCGATCTACTCTTAAAATTTTTGGGCCTCTTTAGATGCTTAAAAAAAATTAAAGCAAATGTTTCATAAGATTAAAAAAGCTGCTTATGACTTTGCAAGTCTTAATATTTCAGATGAAGACGTTCCTGATACTCGTGTTCTGCCTTCTTATGGTTGACCATGGTAAGGCCATTTGTAATGTAGCCCAACATGATGGCAACATCTACATATGAATCGGGGAACGGACATTTACCCCCCCCGGACATATTCCCCCCCGGACATATTCCCCCCCGGACATTTACCCCCCCGGAAGTTCCCCCCCCCCATTTTTGACTAGGACATTTACCCCCCGGACAATTTCCCCCCTCTGTACATATTATAGGTTAGGCATCGTGAGGGTTGGTTAGGTTCAGGTCAGGCATCGTGAGGGTCGGTTAGGGTCAGGTTATGCATCGTGAGGGTCGGTTAGGGTTAGTGATAGGGTTTGTGCAGTCATTAATTAACATAGGTTAGGCATCGTGAGGGTTGGTTAGGTTCAGGTCAGGCATCGTGAGGGTCGGTTAGGGTCAGGTTATGCATCGTGAGGGTCGGTTAGGGTTAGTGATAGGGTTTGTGCAGTCATTAATTAACATAGGTTAGGCATCGTGAGGGTCGGTTAGGGTCAGGTTAGGCATCGTGAGGGTCGGTTAGGGTTAGTGATAGGGTTAGTGCAGTCATTCGTTAACATAGGGACCTTTATGGGGGGGGGGGGGGGAAATGTCCTAGGTCGGGGGGAAAACGTCCGGGGGGGTAAATGTCCGGGGGGAATATGTCCGGGGGGGAATATGTCCAGGGGGGGAAATGTCCTACATCCATATGAATCATACAGTAAATTGTTCATTAGTCGGCAGGGTAATACAACGTTCCGGTTACGTGTCACCTGTTCTACTGTCGGTTCGTTCAATAATCAGATGTTAAAGTGTCGCGTCTGACTTGTGTTGTACGTCCTATTGGCCATTGCTCAAATTTCCGTACATCACAGTACGAACACAGTATAAATAACAAATAATTGCCAAGTTTTTACGGTGAGCGGCGAGCGCCATTTTGAAAGAACCTTCACAAGTAACTAGTGACGTAAGATTATGCAGTCCTTACAACGCTGCTAGGCAACGTGTATCTGTGGCAATCATGTTGAGACCGATCTAGTAAACGGCTTTTTCAAATGGCGAATTCTCTAATTTCAGTCACACATTTTGACTGCAGCAGGAACCGGGATTCGACTTAGTCATACTGTTTGTTATTTATGCTGTGGTACGAATGTCAATAAACAGGAGAGCCAAACACACACAAAAACATTCATGCAAGGCGCTACAGGGGCCGTCCATAAAGTACGTCACGCCCCAGGGGGGCATGGGGTGTAAGAAAGTGTGGCAGTTATGTTTTGCTTATTTGCTTGTGCTTGCTCTTTACATCATTGCAGTGTGCGAAGTGTCTACATACCGAGACAAACGGCAGACGGGTTTTTACTGTGCGTTGACTCTAACGAACTGCAAGAACGACTGCCTTCTGTTCGAAAAAGATAGCTACTTTGGACGCACAGCCAAGTGTGAAGGAATATGTGAGCGATTCCATTGATGATTGCAAAAAATGCTGATGATGGCGGTAACGATGATTACGACAATTATGTCGAAGATAATTATGAGGACGAAAAGACTGTGATGATGATGATGATGATGATGATGACGACGACGACGATGATGATGATGACGATGATGACGGTGGTGGTTGTGGTGATGATGACGATGACGGTGACGATGATGACGACGACGATAATGCAATTGCCATCCTATTCGTGCATTTTTATTGAGCCTTTAAATTTCCAATTTCTGATCACAGCAGATAAATTTTCAGAGCATCTGACTAATTATTATCATTGGGATGACTTTGGTAAAATGAATGACAAAGATGATGATGATAATGTCGATGATTATTAGCCTACAGCGATGCTTATAGGCTAATGATGAATGCGACTATATAGCTAAAAGGGAATTTGTGGATTTCTCGATCTGTTTTTCTGTCGTTTTTCATTTAGGTCAAAGTGATTTTGACGATTGCATGACTGATGGTAGCGGAGAACCAACGTCGGAATACAAAAATTAAGTTCGTCAATATACTTTTTTCTAGAAGCGAGCTACGTGTCTAGGCTTATATGTCTGCTTTCACGTAGGGAATAATTTTATATGATAGTGTTTATGTCATGTCATGTCACGTCACAATGTGGTTCCACGACAACTGGTTCAACGACAACACTGGTTCACGGACTATTCGTTCACGAAATCGGTGCACGACAATTTTATTGGAGCTGGATTGATGAAAATATTCATGCTTAAATTGGAACTGGATTAATGAAGAAACGCTCGTGAAATGGAAGCTGGATAATGGTATTTTTATATCTGAAATAAAAGCTGCAGTAATGAATAGAATGCTTGATAAATGGAAGCTGGATTGATGATTTTCATGCATGTATTTCAACATGCATCCGATTCCAGCTTCCATTTGTCAAGCGCTTTATCATTTATCTGGCTTCCATTTCTCAAGCGTTATTTTGTCAGTCCAGCTTCTATTTCACCTATAAGGAACCTTCATTCAGTTTCCATTCACCATTTTGCCGGTGAGCCAATGATATTGTCGTGCACCAATTGTCGTAAACCAGTTGTCGGTGAACGAATTGTCCGTGAACCAGTTGTCGTGACACCCGTCACATCGCGTTCTCCAATTCCCGACGGCTGGCTACACAAATGGACTCTCAAAATCAATTCATATATTATTTTAAAGAATAGTCATGTTTCCGACCCCTCCCCGTGCTGCAACTGATGAATATCTTGTCCTATGCGTACGTGCATATGAGCTTGATCACTACCTTTTGCTGACTAAAATTTTTGAACTATCGACACTCACGATTTAGATGTGAACAGAATTGAATTAGAGGATGTACCAAAAAAATATCCACGACGGTTTTTTGCCAATATCTTGGCCCGAAGTAAGAATAATTATTTCCAAGTGAAATTTTACAGCCTAAGGACCATTCATAGCCTATCTAGCCTACACATGATGGCCAGATTTGATCAAAATATTTCAAGGAGAGCAAAAGTTATAGCCTATCGCTTTTAGTTAGTCCACCCACTGATTTTTTGATGACTCAAAAACGTCACGCGACAAAAAATGACAAAAAACGAAGAGTGTATCAAGTCTCATCTCAACTCCAACAACAGTCAATGAAAAAATTAATGTAGGCTATATTAACTTTCATAATTGTCATGCTAACTAGTTTTTGTTATATTTGTTACAGGTCGATATGATGATGATGATGGTGCTCTGCCCGTAGGGCAGGTTCATTGGCTTTACGCCCCTGGGGATGAGATGAGTGAGGTGGTTTCCCGTTGCCTTCCCCACAGACAATGATGGGTAAGCAACTTGCCCAAGGTCGCTCCGCAGGAGCTTGCACCCCTGCGTCCCACACGTGATAGCCCGAGATAATCTAAATCTCTGAATGTCAACTCCCAGCCCGGGGCTTGAACCGCAGTCCGTTGTATCCAACAGTTCGAATGCAGGTCGATATAGGCCTAATAAAATATGGATAGAGGCTGCATTCGCCAGAATAACAGGGTACCGTAGAAGTAATATTACTTCAAAATTCGATTTTCGGACAAACTCAGAGGTCATTTAGGCCTACTTAACTAAACAAAAATTAATGAAAAAATTAATGAAACGGACAGAGTGAGTGGAGAAGCTGCGTTGCCCGATGTGCAGAGCTGCACGGGAAGTACTAAGGTTCTAAGGTAAGGTAAACTAAACAAATATTAATTACATGAAATTCGGTGTTTAATTAACCTTAATAATAAATGAAGCATTAAAGATATCAGTCTTCTCATTATGTTTTTGTGTTTAAAAATATATTTACATTCAATCTGTGAGTAAGTTTGCATCCGAATGATGGTTTGAGTGAGGAGTGAATGAGTCGGTCTGAATGACGGTGTCACGACAACTCGTCCAACGACAACTCGTCCAATGACAACTCGGCCACCGACAACTGGTCCACCAACAAGCCGGATTAACGAGGGAGCGCTTGATAAGTGGAAGCTGGATGAAAGTTCTGTCTTTACGAAATAGGAGCTGGGTTTATGAAAAAAAGCATAATGGTTTTCTTGCTTAAATAGAAGCTGAATTGGCGATTTTCATCATGTGTCTCAACATGCATCCAGCTTCTATTTTAGATAGTAAAAAATTGATCCATCTTCCCTTTCTTAAGCGGTTTTTCTTCAATTCAGCTTCTATTTCACCTGTAAAAATCTTCATCCAGCTTTTATTTCTCAAGCGTTTTTTCATTAATCCGGCTTCTATTTCGGTGAACGAGTTGTCGGTGGACCAGTTGTCCGTGGACGAGTTGTCGTTGGACGAGTTGTCGTTGGACCAGTTGTCGTGGAACCCTGAATGACTGACTGAATGACTGACTGAATGACTGACTGACTGAATGACTGACTGAATGACTGAATGACTGACTGAATGATTGACTGAATGACTGACCGATCTGCACATAATCATCTTACCTCAAAGATCCGTAAAATACAACGTTGAATATTCAATTCTTAGCAATGTCTTCTGTTCCGACATAACGGGGCCTCCGACTTGTTTGGAGTGATAAGTCTAAGAGACTATATCCAGGCCCGCCGACAGAAATTCCGGGCCCCTGGGCAGGGCGGTCACGGGCGCTAAACTATCTTTAGGCTAATAGAAAATAGAAATAAGAAGAGTGTGGGTATACGCATGTACGATACCGGTAGCCTAATGTACAATCCTCTCGAGGCATTATGATTTTAATCAGTTCTTAATAATATTATTAAGAATTATAATTTCAACTTTATGGTAAGCATGCAAATGCAACTTTTCTGGACTTAACCGCCATGGAGCAAATCGTTTATAATATCCTAGTAGCCTATTATAGTTCAATGATTTTGCAAGATCATATTCGATTGCAGTAGTTGCAAGACCATCCAGTCTGTCTTATATATAGCCTAGGGCATATACTTCATAACAGATAGGCCTACTTTTAATTTACTTGAGCTTGCCGAAAGATCCTTCAGCTTCCGCAGCAGTTACACGTCCTAATGGTAGAGTGCCAACATCACAACCAAGTCTTATCAGTTTCTATAATTTCAGTATTTTCATAGGCCTAAGTTTTATTTATAACGTCATCTTTTGGGATTTGGATTCTAACACCACATAAATTATTTACATACATTCGGTTATGTTCATCAGGCACGTTTAATTCACTAGAATCAACCGAGGTAGAAGTGATAGGGCCTATATGCTATACGGGCTCTGATTTGCCTGTTTGAGAATCTGAATTTAAATAGGGCCTATGGTAGAAGACATCTTCTTGGCAAACGTTCATAGGCCTATTAGTTTTTTCTTTTCGTTTTTGTGCTTCATATTTGTGTCTATATTTCATCGTTATAAACATGGGCGCCCGCACATAGGGGCAAGGAGGGGCACTTGCCCCCCTGGAAAAGTGAAACCTATTTTTCTAACTACTACCTTTGGGCTTTTAACAAATTTCTTCGCATTAAAACACTAACGATACGAATGATAACACAGTGAAAGTCAGAAACTTACGTTTAGAAACCTCTATAGTAATAAATATAGAAAAATCTATATAGTGCTCTTCATGGACCTACTTTTTAACATCTACTTTTTGGATTCAACAAATGTTTTCGCACTTAGAAAACTATTCATATTAAAAATGATACACAAAATGAAACTGAGAAATTTGCATTAAGGAACCTCTTTGAAAAAATACCCGTGTTCTTAATTTCCAGCGCTGTATTTTTCATGCTCTTGCGAATAAAAAATTTAACCGTAACCATCGTAAAATTTGTGCCCTCTCCTGCAAAAATTTCTGCGGGCGCCCATGGTTATAAATTATTTGTCATTTAAATTTGTTTACTTTATGCAGTTTATGATTGAAAGCGGACAATGCAAACATAGTTATGAGACAGTAATTTTAGGCTACGTTTAAAACGGCAAAATCGTAAGCTTTGTAGGCCTATAGGCTAGGTGATTATAGGTAGGGCCCGGGATCAATTTATGAAAAATATTGCGCTAATTGGCCCGTCTGAATGGAATAAACTTTCGAACTTTAGGCTATACTCCGCAAATCATCTAATTTGTCTAAGATTTACAGTGAGTAGAGTAGACTTTCCAATGACGCGCTTTCGAGCAAGATTGTTTTTTAGGCACGTTATAAATGACCAATTATTTAATAGATACAATATTAATAACAAAAATAAATAATAGTAATAATAAAAATAATAGAATAATAATAAAACAATAAAATAATAATAATAATAAATTATAATCATTTTTGCCCGGGCCCCCTTAAAGCTCCCGGGGGCCCCTGGGCATTTGCCCCCCCTGCCCCCTCTCGGCGGGCCTGACTATATCTACATATTTAACCAGACCGGTGGCGTGACTATGTTTACAGCTCTGCAGGAAGTGTAGGCATTGGGGGCACACAATGAACTGTATGTAAGTATCAGAACATTGAAAGATGGAGTGAAATACTATAAGCAGGCCCGCATTAAGGTTAGTGCGGGCTAGGGTGGAGTGAAAAACACGAAAATCAAAATTTGGAAACGTAACAGCAATAAAAAGTTGTCTAATGGTATGGGGGTCAAGAAATCTCATAAAAGTTTTGAAAAATTATAATGTCTTCGTTTGCCCCCAGAGGGCCAAAGTTTCGAGAAATTGCATTTTTTACAGAAAATTGCAGGTTTTCTTATGGAATTTTTTTAGTTCAAAATATTTAGCCACCAAGAACTATACCGTTGGAAAGAGCTCTTTAAACTGAGTAAAATCATATATTAGTTTTAAGAATAGTCAAATATTTGTAGAAGATATCAACTTTTTACGATACCCCACCTTCGAGACTTGTCGCGAAGCCTGAAAACGGTAAAATACCAATAACTTTTTTATCCTTTGAGATATTTCAATGTGTAATATATCATTCGATTCAGTTTAGGACAGCCTGGATAGCGGTGGATTGTGAGACGAGATTGTATAATGTATATTGATTAAATAGGCCTAAAGTGAATCTGCAATATAAAATAACGAAGGGTGGCGCCACTGATGCTGAGAGTAAGCTGAGGTTGCCTACTACGTCATGTGTCATATCTCAGGGCACGATGTATTATCTAATCAAGACGCTTACGACACTTATAAACAGCGTTATTTTATAAAGCTTATAGGAATCCGGTACATTGTAATTGCAAATTTATTGACAGGGCGGTCTTATTTAATTCCGTGGAAAGTGTTAAATTAGGTTTTGTGTGGCTCAGATATCTGTGCTATGTCGTCACTTAAAATCAAAACAAGAACCGCTGATAAATGCCCTGTTTTTGGACACGTGAGCGAGTTGCCAGACAATGTTTTGCCAACTTACAAAGACGTCATGAAACACTATAATTATGTCAAACACAACCTCGTCACGGAAGTATCTAAAGGGCCTAGGCCTACTGTTGCTCAAATAGCAGAAATTGTAGCATTGGATATCGAAGCGAAGTGGAGAAAGGCTTCCATTGGAACAGTTTCCCACAATAGGGTTTTGAAACTTATAAGAACCTTCCACGAAGATTTTCGAACGCTCATGAAACCATACAAAAATCGGAAAACTAATGGGAAATATCTTCAGAAATTGCAAAACTTTGAACAAAAGTTTAGAGAAAAACTTTTTGACATCTCAGCCTGCAAATGCACAAGTGACAATTGCAAATGCCCCAAAGCCAGAAAGGTGCCAAGAGAAGAACAAGAGTTTCTACATGATCAACGGACAATTAGAGTTATGATAATTGGCCGTCAAGATAAGATAGTATCAACTAAACGAAGGAAGCGGCATGATAGAAAAGGAAAGGAGACCGAGCGTTTGACATGTCGTAAGCGTCTTGATTTCGTGAACGAACAAAGATTAGAGGGCAGCGTTGAAAGTAGCAATTCGGAAAGCGAAATAGATCCAGTAGAGTGTGGAAATGTGCCAGAGGAGGAAGCCACGCATGTGTCTGAAAAGTCTAAACCTTGTACTCTCAAAAACGTTAATGAAGCTAAGCAAATGCGAAGGAAATTACCAAAGCTGTCACGACTCTGTGACCGATATGGACTATCGGATAGAGCAGGCGCAAGTATTGCAAATGCTGTACTAGAAGACTTTGGTATTCTTTCACAGGCTGAATCAACACATGTAATCGATCGCTCTAAGCTTCGTCGGGAGAGGGACTTTACCAGAAAGAATATAATGCAGGAAGCTGAAACAATGGATTCAATTGAAACCTTGTACTTTGATGGCCGCAAAGACAGAACATTGAAATTAGAAAAAAAGGGCACTCGGTGGTACCGCAAAACAGTAACAGAAGAACACATTACTGTCATAAATGAACCGGGAGGAAATTTCTTGACTCATCTGACACCTGTGTCTTCATCAGCAAGAGATATAACTGATTGCATTGTTCATTATTATGACACGAATGGTATTGATATCAGCCATCTGTTGGGAATCGGATGCGATGGAACAGCAACAAATACAGGTGTAAATGGTGGAATAATAAGACTATTAGAAATGAAACTGGGAAAACCGCTGCAATGGTTACCATGTCAACTGCATGCTAACGAGTTACCACTTCGTCATTTAATGAAGCATTTAGATGGACAAACTACTGGACCCGCTGGGTTTTCAGGCCCAATAGGGTTAGCTCTGGGAAACTGTGAGGTGCTTCCTATTTGCAAATTTGATGCCGTGCCTGGCAAGCTTCCGGAATTACTGATGGTTTCAGACTTAAGCTCAGACCAAAAGTATCTGTTCGAAATTTGTCAGAGTATTATCAGTGGATCGTGTGCTGAGGAGCTTGCAAGACGCAATCCAGGAAAGATTAATCATTCCCGTTGGCTAACAACAGCTAACAGAATACAACGACTTTATGTTTCTTCGGAAAACCCGTCGTCTGCTTTAAAGATGCTGACAACATTCATCGTGCAGGTAGTATATTACTATTAGTAATTATAGTAGAAGTATGTTAAATGTTTCTGATATAATTGTGTACATATAATATATGTATATACAAATTATACATTATAGGCCTACATTAGGAGCTAATTGCTAAATGACAATCACTGCATGGGGTCAATAACTTGACTGTCTATAGCTTTGCTACAGGTATATAATTCATCATCATCATCAAGAACCGAGGGACCAGTGCCCGTAGGTGCCCGCTGCCATCCTCATTAATCCTCGCCATTTTTGTCGTTCCATCGCCGCATGTGTCAGGTCTTGTATTGGCGCTCCGCACCAGTCGGTTATGTTGTCCAGCCATTCCTTGTGTGGTCTACCTCTTCTGTTGGTTCCCTCCATGGTTATTATGTGCATAAGTTTATTAATGAGAAAACGACTGTTTCACAACATTTAACTGTATTACTGTCATATTTTATAGGTATATGTTCCAACTTGGTTTTCAATAAAAATGAAACCAAGTTGCACAGATGGTGCAAGACACCTTTGGCTTACGATTCATCTATGCTGCAATTTACCTGAGGAAGTGAAAGCAATTGTTCAACCAGTCATACAGAGAAATGCATATTTTGCCCATCCTGAAAATATATTAATGGCGATGGTTACAGATGAAAGAGAACATATTAAGCAACTTGGATTGCGCCGAATTCTTAAAGCACGCAACCAGGAACAGATGAATGTCAGAAAGTTTGTCATACCAAAGTTGAACTTCAATGCTGAAAACTACACCGAGTTAATAAATTGGATGGATTTGACTGTCACCGCTCCTCCATTATTATCAAAGATCCAAGTCGATGAGATATCCAGCAGAATATTTGGTGTAAACCGTGCTTCACTGCCATTCGTCCAAGTACCATGTCATATACAAGCTGTCGAGAGAGGTGTGAAAATGGTGACTGAAGCATGTCAGGAAGTTTGTGGAGAAATTGCTCGAAATGGATTAATCAGAAACAGAATAAAGTCCAGAAAGCAGATGGCTTCTTTTGAAAGCAAAACAGATTATGTTTTTGATAGTGTATCAGAATAATATTGTAATCTGTCTCTGGTGTAAACTTTTCTTCATGTTGGTAATCGGGCTTACTAACTTTGGTTGAGGTGAATAGTTTATAGTCGTGTACATATACTATAGTGTCCAAACTGTGTAGGTCGTGAATACGCTGGTATAGTGTGACAGGGGTGTAACGAGTGGGGGGGCCTGGGGGGGCCTGGCCCCCCCACTTTTTTATCAGGGGGGGCCTAATATGAGAACGGACCCCCCACTTTTTTATGAGAGGGCCCTCCCACTTTTTTGAGAAAAGAGAGGAAAAGTGGTCCTTAAAATCTTTCCAAAAAAGAGCTAAGCCACAGTAAAGAGCAAAGCGACAGTTGGAAATAGCTGTTGAGGTCGAATATAGTTTACTTCCATTATTTTATTACAGCCTTTTAATTGGAGTGTCTCTGAAATCTTGTCTTGTTGATCGATCTCTTTATTGATCAGTTTCGATCTCTTGTAAAAAAAAACGACGACAAGAGTAAAGGCAAAGGATCACCTTAGAAATTCAGACAATTGCAGTTTTTTCAATAGCCTACAGCCTACAGGTGTTACAAGCTACTTGAAGCTAGTACTAGTAGTAACTTATTAACTTTTCGTGTATCAGACCTACGTGAGTACGTGTATCCTACTAGTTTTTTGCAATGTGCGGTCAATCCCGTCATAGTAGCTACTAGCAACGTGTTTCACGAAACTGTGACGAAACGGCGGAAATCGGTTGCCACCTAGAAAAATCATCCTCTTCACCAACTAGTCAGCCTTCGTCCTCGGCGTTAACTGGTGCAGACCTACTTCCAGGATTCAGAGCACATCCACATCAACCACAACATTGTGATTTTCCGACAGAATGCAGGAAAACAGGAGACTCAACTGGAAAGACAAGGCGATTCCAACCATCTTGGTACAGTGACTTTCCATGGTTGGAATGGGATGAACGGAAGAAGGCAGCGTTTTGTCACCCATGCAGAATGATTACCCTTAGTCACATTAATCTAGCAAATTCAAGTGAAGAAACTTTCTCGGCTGAAGGATATAGTTCGAACTGGAAGAAAGCAAAGGAACGCCTAGCAAAGCACGGCAAAGCGAAGTCGCATTTGGAAGCAGTCTGCAAGTTTCAAAATTTAGTTCACGACACAAACGTTGTGGCAATGGTTTGTAAGCAGAAAAATGACGAGCGCGAAAATGCTACCGAGTGCCTAAAAATTGTCTTCACATCGCTGATTTTCCTAGCGAAACAAGGTTTAGCAATTCGACGCAGCAACGAGGAGCATGGTAACTTTCAACAGCTGCTACAACTTCGTGCACAGGATAATAGTACACTGAGAGCATGGCTATGTCGCTATAAAACGTTCACCAGCCCTCAGATACAAAACGAAATTCTTGAGATAATCAGCCGTGAAGTTTTACTTCTTATTTTGAAGAAATTTCATAAAGACCAGATGTTCAGCATCCTTGCAGACGAAACCAGTGACATCTCGTGCAAAGAGCAATTGAGCTTTTGCTTGCGCTATGTCGATGATAACTTTGACTGTTGTGAAGAATTTGTTGGATTGTATCAGCTCGATAGTTGCCAAGCAGAGTACATCCACACGGCCGTCGATGATATTCTTGTGCGCTGCCAAATCAGTTGGGAAGACTGTAGAGGTCTAGCTTTTGATGGTGCAGCGAATATGGCCGGCATAAGAAATGGTGTAGCTGCAAGAATACAACGACATTATCCTAAGGCAGTGTTCGCATATTGTCATATGCATTGCTTGAATTTGTGTGTAAAAGACACAGTGTCAGATGCTGTTCCGTTCATGCGCGACTTCTTCAGCAACATTTTAGAGCTCACTTCGTTCATCAGACACTCTCCTAAAAGAATGGCACACCTGCGACACATAAATTCTGAACAGGAGGACTCGCAGATTCATTCATTACGCCCACTGTGCCCGACTAGAATGACAGTGAAATACAATGCTTTAACTGCAATAGATAGCCAAGCCTCATCGTTGCTGCAAATTCTGGACGACATAAGATCAGATCGTACCTCGACTCACGAAGCACAGGCTAAGGCCTCCGGTTTGCTGCTTTGGCTAGAATCTTTTGAGTTCAGCTTTGCTCAAACTATTGGTCTAGAACTGTTTGGAATGACTGACGAGTTGAGTAAGCAACTCCAGAATCCGAAGCTGTCAGCAGCGGAGGGACTAGAATCCGTGTTAGCTTTAAAGATGCTGCTCAACACGAAGAGAACAGATATGCATTTCGAGAGCATTTGGCGTGATGTGGAAGTTCGCAGAGGTCGTTTTAATGGTGCTGAGGCAAAACTTCCTAGAATGCGCCACGCTCCTATGCGCTTCGAGGATGGAAGTCGTGCAGTTGAATTTGAATCTGTTGACCAGTTCTTCAGAGTACAGTACTACTTGGTGTTAGATAAAGTCACTGCTAGTATATGTGAACGGTTTGAATCATCCGCATGGAAAATAATGCACTGTATGGAGACAGTGTTGGTTCAGAGCTGCCGTGGAGAAGAACCCCTTCTGCGTGACATTGAAAGTATCTTGATGCATGCTTCTGGAGACTTGGACAAAGATCTTGTGGGGCAGCTATCGCAGCTTCGGAACATCCCAATGTCAACAGAGGAACGCAATGGCATGACATCATTTTCAGACATTTTGAAGCTGCTGAAGAAGGAACGTGCGCTCCTACGTCTCCTACCGCAAGTTGTAAAACTTGTGAAGTTAGTCTGCATACTTCCCTGTTCGACTGCAACACCTGAACGATCGTTTAGCCAGTTGCGTCGAATCAAGAACTACATGCGGTCCAAAGTGACTCAGGAAAGACTCAATCATACAATGATTGCAGCTGTTCACTGTGACAAACTTGAAAACATCGACATCAACAAAGTCATGAACGAATTTATTATGCGAAACGAACATCGACGTGCAACGTTTGCAAAATTGCAATAACATGTAAACAAAGGTCCAAAGCTAGACTACAAATGGACATTGTAGACTACAAGTCTTCAGAATGTTTAGATGCCTATATCGTCGCTACGGTCGCTTGCCATTCCACTAATCTAGGGATATGTCCAAATTGAGATATTCCCATTTTTTGTTTCAAATGTGTACATCAAATAATTCACAATTTCACATCAATTTTTAAGAGTCAAGACTTGCCGTACAGAAGTCGGCTGCATTAGTAATAGTACTTAAACTCTAATAGACTCAATGATCCTACGATAATCCTATAACTCTACGATATTTCCGTCTTTTTTCTATGTTGTATTTTCATATCCCGTCTGACACGTCTCCACTCTATTTTCACCCAATTTCACCCATTTATACTCTAATTAGAGGATTAATTTGGGACTTTTGAAGCTGCCCCATTTGTTACTAAGGCTCCCCAGGGCCCCCCACTTGGGGAAGCCTTGTGAAAAACTGGGGGGGCCCTTTAAAAAAATTTTTGGCGCTTCGCGCCAAATAAATCCACTACGTCCTATTTAGGCCCCCCCACTTTTCTAAACCTCGTTACACCCCTGATAGTGTGTAATGTGTCATTACAATAATTTTTCAACTTCTTTACATTCGTGTTCACTTTATTTAATCAATATACATTATACAATCTCGTCTCACAATCCACCGCTATCCAGGCTGTCCTAAACTGAATCGAATGATATATTACACATTGAAATATCTCAAAGGATAAAAAAGTTATTGGTATTTTACCGTTTTCAGGCTTCGCGACAAGTCGCGAAGGTGGGGTATCGTAAAAAGTTGATATCTTCTACAAATATTTGACTATTCTTAAAACTAATATATGATTTTACTCAGTTTAAAGAGCTCTTTCCAACGGTATAGTTCTTGGTGGCTAATTATTTTGAACTAAAAAAATTCCATAAGAAAACCTGCAATTTTCTGTAAAAAATGCGATTTCTCGAAACTTTGGCCCTCTGGGGGCAAACGAAGACATTAATATTTTTCAAAACTTTTATGAGATTTCTTGGTCCCCATACCATTAGACAACTTTTTATTGCTGTTACGTTGCCGAATTTTGATTTTCGTGTTTTTCACTCCACCCTAGTGCGGGCCCGGGTGCTGTGATAACCTTACGGGCCCCTTCTGTCACCAATAGCCCATAAAGTCCACCAGACGCATAATACCATCTTTACTAATGAGTGTGATTGTGAACTATAATACCTATAAGGTTTCTATTCAATGTTGTATTTTACGGATCTTTGAGTGTTGGATCCAGCAGATTCCATTCCTTCAGCCTGGACGCCAACAACAGATTTAGAATGTGCTAAAATCCAATAACATGTTCGATTAATTTTTTTATTTATTGCACACACAAAAGTCAAACAGAATAAACTTGAGTCACTAAGCAACGTGCAAAAGGAATCAGAAAAAGCTAACAGCTTATACATGTACACATTGTACAGTCCTGATCCCTAGCTCTATGACTATTTATATAGTGCAAGTTAGTATTAGTACTTAATTAATTAATTAGAACATAACTGAAAGTCGCGTTTTTGCTCATGAGCTTGAACCAAATATCCAGTCTTTTACTTCTTCTCATCAATATTTGACGCTTCGACTTCCAATTCATCTGCAAATTCACCGGTATTAATATTAGGCAGGTGCTCATCACGCAGTATTAATAGGCCTACACCCGGCCCTACAGGGTCGTCAAATAATGACCCCATTGTGCTTTTTTGCCAATATATTGGGTAAAAACCGTAAAACAAATAAATCAACATTCAGAGGCTTGAAGGCAATTCATGTTTTGTTGCAATAGTCAATTTTCAAAAATAAAATTCAAGCAGAACATAAGCTATGTCACTTCTTTTTGAGTCCACCCTCTGTTTTGACAAATCAAAAACATAGCGCAACAAAAAGTAGTCAAACGAATTTTTGACTTGCCTATTAGGGGCCGTTCATAAAGTACGTCACTCTCCAGGAGGGAAAGGGGTGTAAGAAAGTGTGACAGTTTGTGACAGGGGGAGGGGGGTCAGGCCATGTGTGACGTCACACATTTATTTTAAAAAAATTATTTCTAATTCTTTTTTATATTTGTTGGTAGAATTTAACAGCTTTAAAAATAATTTTGTGAAACATTTGAATTAGTTTTATCTCAAAATAGCATGAAATGCGTATTCCTGAATGTGTTGTTCACGATTCCTCTCGCTAGGAGCGCTAGTAATGCTGTTGCGAAGCCTTGTTTTAGGACCTATGTATAGACTTGCGGTGTTAATTTTTTTGTTAAATTCGAAAGTGTGACGTACTTTAAGGGGGGTCCGAGATTTGTGACAGTTTGTGACAGGGGGATGGGGTCAAAAATGGTCAAAAATAGCGTGACGTACTTTATGGACGGCCCCTTATAGGCCTGACAGTTCGTTTAAACTTCTTACTTCTGGCCAAGATATTGGCAAAAAACCGCTGGAAAGTGTTTTTGTCCACCCTACAATGCTGCAAAAGATTATGGTAGGCCTACATTTATGTAATACAGAGTAACACGGAGCTGGAGAAAAGGAGAACTCTCCCGTGAATAACAAATGTCACGCACTAACAACTTCTCTTGTCGTCGTCGTCATCATCATCATCCTCTCCCTCTCCCTATCCCTCTCTGCTTCCCTGCTCCTTCTCTCCCTCCCTCTCTCCCTCTCTCCCTCTCTCCCTCTCTCCCTCTCTCCCTCTCCTCCCTCTCTCCCTCTCTCCCTCTCTCCCTCTCTCCCTCCCTCCCTCCCTCCCTCCCTCCCTCCCTCCCTCCCTCCCTCCCTCCCTCCCTCCCTCCCTCCCTCCCTCCCTCCCTCCCTCCCTCCCTCCCTCCCTCCCTCCCTCCCTCCCTCCCTCCCTCCCTCCCTCCCTCCCTCCCTCCCTCCCTCCCTCCCTCCCTCCCTCCCTCCCTCTCTCTCTCTCTCTCTCTCTCTCTCTCTCTCTCTCTCCCTCTACAATGTTGCAATAGATTATTGTGCATTTACATGTAGGCTAGGTAATACAGATAATACGGAGCGGGAGAAAAGGAGAACTCAAAAGTTTGTGTCTGACTTTGAAGATTCTCTCTCTCTCTCTCTCTCTCTCTCTCTCTCTCTCTCTCTCTCTCTCTCTCTCTCTCTCTCTCTCTCTCTCTCTTTCTATCACACACACACACACACTCACTCACACATTCTTGATGATTGGACAGTTATAGCCTACATTTGGAGCGAGCGACGGCAAGCCACGGTTAGGGGAGATAGGTACCGAAATAACCACGTACTGAAATAACCAGCGACTTTTTGTCTCTTTTGCGCTTCCGTATTCGGCTCTAATAATCTTGATGTGTGTTCTTTGTTGACATACTTTAGTTGTAACCAATTTCGACATCAAAACATAGTGGAATAAAAATTTTATAGCTCTTATTGTTTTTCCGCTGTCAATTGTAATTTTTAGGCTTTTAAATTTTGTAAAGTTTGCCGAGGATATTTTAAGGGTATGTTGCTGCAAATTTGTATTTGCAACCATAAATGATCAATCTAATAACATAACTATTAATGATATCCAAATTTCGCGCATGATATCGAGTTTTGTAATTTAATTTTAAATGGTGCTTATTGTACTGAAATAACCAGGTTTTGTGGTACCGAAATAACCGGTTATTTCGGTACCGCTGGTTATTTCATTACAATTTTGACTATTACAGCCTTCAATATCGATAGATTTTATGAATCGACAGCTAGCCTTCAACATCATGTTGTTAACTTTAAAGGCTGTTGATTATTATTATTATTAAATTATTATTATTATTTTTTCTTCATAATTATTATTTTTTTAATTATTATTATTATTATTATTATTATTATTATTATTATTATTATTATTATTATTATTATTATGGATCTATTATTTTTATATTCTTATTATTATTATCATTATTATTATTATTAAGATTATTATTATTATTCTTATTATTATTATTATTATTATTATTAGTTTGGATCTATTAATTATTCTTCTTATTATTATTATTAAGGTTATTATTATTAAGATTATTATTATTATCATTATTATTAATAGCCTATTATTATTATTATTATTATTATTAGTTTGGATCTATTAATTATTCTTCTTATTATTATTATTAAGGTTATTATTATTAAGATTATTATTATTATCATTATTATTAATAGCCTATTATTATTATTATTATTATTATTATTATTATTATTACGAGGTGTACGAGACAATTTGTCCTCTCTTAGGGAACATAACACACGACAATTATTATTATTATTAATTATTATTATTATTATTAAACGAGTATAATATTATATTATTATTATTAAACGAATATAATATTAATAATAGTAATTATTATTATTATTATTACTGCTTCCCTTGTTTATTGTACTTTCTGTTACTGATGCTGTTTTTTTATGATATTAAAAGGTATATACACTGTGTCCGGAAAAAAAGGGACCCATTTTGTAAATATGAAAATAAATAGTAAATATTCATCAATTTTCACAATTCAAACACCATTTTAATCCTGACATATTTATCTAATACTGGTGAAAATATAAAAGTTCAAGTCACAATGATGACGTCATAATGACGTCATTTGCATTAAAGTTCATTTAGCCGGCAAGTCATGCATGGTTTCGGTTGGTATATTGGCTCTTGGTAAAACAGAAATCCATTTAATGCAACCAGGAATGAAAATAAATGCAGCTTATTACAGGGATTGTCTGCTCCATATAAAATCGATGCCTGACATTCGGGAATGTTCGGAACAATAGCCTATACATTTCAACAAAATGATGCTTCAGCTCACTGAGTTCGTCAATATTTGGAACTGTTGACTAAGGAGACTCGGATTTCATTCCTCTTAATCTTTGGCCGCTAAACGACCGCCCGCTTAAAATCCCGCTGATAATAAGATTTGGAGACTGATGGACGAGAAGGTGTAGACTACAAGACAAGGATAAGAGACATTGAAGAACTCCGTGAGAGAATTGTTAATGCCAGCTAGGGAGGATTTTGATACGCTGGTTATCGATGCTGCTGTTGGCTATTAGCGCGACCGTTTTGAACCTTACGTTGAGGCCAAAGGTGTATACTTTGACCACAAATTAATTCAGATAAAAATAAAATAAAATTTACATTTATTATTGATAAATTACAACATAAAAATATAGAAATTTTTGATGATTTTGCGCATTTGTCTCTTAAATTTGACTTTTTGCGCAAATGACGTCATAATGACGTCATTATTTGGACTGGAACTTTTATATCTTCACAATTGTTAGAGAAATATGTTAGGATAAAAACGGTCTTTGAATTGTGAAAATAGATCAATATTTACTATTTATTTTCATATTTACAAAATGGGTCCCTTTTTTTCCGGACACAGTGTAGTAATAATAATAATATAATAAAAATTATAATACTAGTAATAAATAAATAAATAAATAAAAAATAATAATAATAGTTATATATATGACTTTAGCTCCTATAGTTGAGTAAATAATTTGATATAAAAGGCTGTCATGATTCTGACGATGCACCAATAGACCCATAACTGACTGACCTACCTATAAAACATTTAAATTTCTCAATTATTTCAGTATTTTCGGTTACATCTGATATGAAAAACATTGTTATGCCTATTTCAATATTTCTATTCTGTTTTAGAGATTATAAAATAATTGAAATCATTTTAAAGTGGATTTTGTAACTTGGATGTACCGAAATAACCAGTGGTTATTTCGGTACAACCCCTGGTTATTTCAGTACCCAATGAGGTACTGAAATAACCATTAAAAAATATAGAGGTGCACATAAAATTTTCATTTTTTTTAGGTTTTCTGTGAATGCTATAAATGTTATCTATTGTAAATATAGTAGCTATACAAATATTTTATTAGTTCCTTACATTGAGTTCTAGTTTGAAGTTGGCACAATGCAGTTATAGCACTTTTCCCAAAAAGTCCAAAAACTGGTTATTTCGGTACCTATCTCCCCTACTCTGTGTAATAATAAATCATGTTTATTTCACCAATGTGCAACGTATAATAATTTTAGCCTACAACACGTCACCTGGCTAAGCAACAAATATTGCAATGAAACTTTAATTTAGGCATTAAATGGTTTGTTTTGATGGCCGAATTAAAGTTCGATATCGGGCGAAATAATTAAATTACTTGTGACAACGTTGCGTTGTTTAGCGGCGCAATTTATTTCCTTCCACAATACGAAAGGAAATATTAAGTATATTGCGTCGATCAACGTCGTCATAAATTCGTTCATCAGTCATCACGCTTGCCTCAGTCATCTGATTCTGATGGAGCTGTTTTCAGCCATGGTCGCCCGAACATAGGGGCAACAGGGGGCACTTGCCTCCCTGGAAAAATCGATTTTCTGTTTATACCAACTACTTTTGGGTTTTTAATGAATGTCTTCGCACAAAAGCGCTAATGTTACTACTTATACAGAACGTGAAACTGAGAAATTGACATAATAATTATAGAAATCTCTGTGAAAAAAATAAACCGTGTTCTTAATTTTCTGCTTTGCATTTTCAAGCTCATGCTAAAGAAATTGACGGTGACCATTGTGTTTTGCCACCTCCTGCATATAGTTCTGCGGGCGCCCATGTTCTTGACCGAATGCCAGCCAGTCGGTTGGTCGGTCGGTTGGTCGGTCGGTCGGTCGGTGGCGGTGAAGACGTAGTGACGGACGCCAGGTGACATCCTGGTCGCTCAACGTGTCTGCAGCCATGGGCGCCCGCATAAATTTTTTCAGGGGGAGGGAAATTTTTTTCGATGATCACAGTTACCGTAAATGTTTTAGTAGCAAGAGCTTGAAAAATGTAAAGCTGGAAATTAATTTAAGAGCACAAGTATTTTTCAATGACGTTTCTTAATGCAAATTTTTCAGTTTCATTTTGTGTATCAGCTTTAACATGAATAGTTTCTTTAGTGCGAAGAATTTAAAAATAATTTAAAAAATTAGGCCTAGATGTTAAAAGTGGATTCCTGAAGCAGCGCTGTAATATTATAAGTCCATTGAATGAATGAATAAGTGAACCAAAGAATAGGTGTCAGTTTTCAAGGTGCAAGTGTTCCTCTAGTTACTTCTATTGATACTTACCTTTGTGCAGTTGTGAAAGGTTGCATGACAGCGAGATTCCAATCAAGTAGGCCATAATCGATAGAAAAAATACTATTTGCAAGGGTGCCTGCCAGAGAGTTAACATCCAATGGTCACTGTTCCAGTTTTAAACAAGAGGTTGACAATGCAAGGCAGAAAATTATAAGAGCATGTTTATATCTACAGAGATTTCTAAACAAAGATTTCTGACTTTCAATGTATGTATCATTCGTATCATTAGTGCTCTAATGCGAAGAAATTTGTTAAAAACCCAAAAGTAGTAGCTAGAAAAATTAGTTTCCATTTTCCATGGTTCCTGAAGCAGCGGGCGCCCATGTCTGCAGCAGCTGTCGTTCGCTTCGTCGTCCTAAGAGCAGACCTGCCTCACTCGCTCCCATTCTTTGGTTCCCTAACACTCTGAAGTCTAATCCATAGGCGTAGGTCTATACGGGAGATTTCAGCAGTGGGCAAGATTTTACTTCAGCCCGAAAAATAAATCCGCAATAAATGACTTCGTGGGTTGAAATCTCGTGGTTGGAAAATAGGCCTACTCATAGGCCTAGTCATAGGGTTGAAATCTTATGAAAATTACTGGTTTTTCGCAGACATAAAAGTTGACGACCTTTTTGCGTTTTTTATTCGTCGGGTTTAAATATCGTGAAAATGCTGCTTTTAAAATATTTTCCCGGTGTAAAGGTTTCAAATTACCCGCTCCATGGGCGCCCGCACATAGAGGCAAGGGGGGGGGGGCACTTGCCCCCCCTGGAAAAGTGAAACCTATTTTTCTAACTACTACCTTTGGGCTTTTAACAAATTTCTTCGCATTAAAACACTAACGATACGAATGATAACACAGTGAAAGTCAGAAACTTACGTTTAGAAACCTCTATAGTAATAAATATAGAAAAATCTATATAGTGCTCTTCTTGGACCTACTTTTTAACATCTACTTTTTGGATTCAACAAATTTTTTCGCACTTAGAAAACTATTCATAATAAAAATGATACACAAAATGAAACTGAGAAATTTGCATTAAGGAACCTCTTTGAAAAAATACCCGTGTTCTTAATTTCCAGCGCTGTATTTTTCATGCTCTTGCGAATAAAAAATTTAACCGTAACCATCGTAAAATTTGTGCCCCCTCCTGCAAAAATTTCTGCGGGCGCCCATGACCCGCTCCTAAACATTACCCCCCCCCCCCCGGTAACTTGAAACCGGTTTCAGATTACCCCTCGGAAACTAGATTTGCATCAATCATCGCATTTATTGAACTAAAAATTTCAGAAAAATCATCCCGCTTCTTGCTTTGGCCTGAAGATTTTCATCCGTCATCCCACTTCGTGGTTTGTTATCAATATGTTATTCGGAAAAAATAATAGCCTCGAAGCCATTTCTCCATGTAACTTCAGCGGCGATTTAGTATAGGCTATTAGTTACAGAAGAAAATATTGTGGGATGACGGATGAAAATCTTCAGATTCAAACAAGAAGCGGGATATTTTTCTGATATTTTTACTGCAATAAATGCGATGATTGATGCAAATTACAGTTTGCAGGGAGGGATAATGTTTAGGAGGGGTAATTTGAAACCTTTACACCGGGTTTGCTCGCCCGAAAAACAGACTTGCCCGAATTTTTGAGGGCACCTGCCCCCTCTGGACCCCGCCTCGTTCGCCTATGCTCCAATCCCACTTCATTGCCTGCTGTCCTTTCTTGACGTTGCTCCGTCGTCATGTCGCGTCGAGACTTTTAATTTGGCTGAACAATAAATAATGTATGTGACATCATGAAACTTTTAACAACCATTGAAGCACCTAGTGATGCTTACATTCAACGGTAAACCTACCAGAGAAACGATAAATTGAATATAGGCCTACCATAAAATTTATTATTGCGTTGTAGATTATGACATATGCATGAGTAGCCTAGCCTATGACTATGTAATATCGCATACATTATGAAAATAGGGCTAGGCCATATATACAAATATATATATATATATATTATACATATATACTTATATATTATAATTACCGGTAGGCCTACATGTATATACATATTCCACGTTTTCCCTTGAAAGCCAGAAAACAATGAAGGACGTTGAATATCGGTTTGACAAAGAAATTACTATCTATCATCAGAAAATTATGATAAATTTATCGTTGCAATTAGTTGGACGATTGATTATAAAAGTCAAAGACCATCATTCTGCAGTAGAGACTCAGAGAAGTTCTTTGCCGCAGACCTGCATTCATCGAGTCGTCTTTGAATAGGAAGGTAATGTATCTTTTGTATTACATGATTGCGATGCTGGTTTCAACCTGCCGCGTGCGACTAGAGGGTCGCGTATTGACAGAATCTGATGACTGATTTTCAGTGGCTTGCATGCCTAAGATAGTGAATTTAAGTTTTCGAATACGAAAATAAACAAAATAACATTAACAATAATAATAGTAGTAGTAGTAGTAGTAGTAGTAGTAGTAGTAGTAGTAGTAGTAGTAGTAGTAGTAGTAGTAGTAGTAGTAGTAGTAGTAGTAGTAGTAGTAGTAGTAGTAGTAGTAGTAGTAATAATAATATTATTATTATTATTATTATTAATAATAATAATAATAATAATAATAATAATAATAATAATAATAATAATAATAATAATAATAATAAAATAATAATAATAATAATAAGACCATGATACTGATAATCAAAAAAATAATAATAATAATAACAATATTAGTAGTAGTAGTAATAATAATAATAATAATAATAATAATAATAATAATATTAATATTAATAATAATAATAATTATAAGCATGCCATCATCACCATTACATTACCCTATACGCAAAAACATAGGGCAAACATTAGATCAAAACTACGTGAAATAGAGTTTTTATTACAACTAAATAAATGTTCAGAATACCGTAAAACTGATTGCACCGATACGATCAATATTCAATCGCGCAAGAATACAACATTGGAAAACGAGACAAAATATGCATCTAGGGTGTTAAATAGCTGCGGTCCAATTAAGGCAACGGTCCATTCTAGGCAACTCTCCCCTATCCTATTTGCGAAGTACCGCTGACCTATGCAAGAAATCCGTCGGCTACTGCTGAAGCATCGTTTCACTGGAACGGTAATGTCATTTGTTGCACGAATGTAAAACGTATAGCCTATTTATTTATTTATTTATTTATTTATTTACTGAGAATTTGATATAGCGCTCCTTCAAGGTTATGTACATGTACTACTCAGGAGCGTTCCCAGTCCAACCCCGGTCGAATAAGATAGTCTTGAGAAGAGAAAGAAATGAAGTAGAAGTAGAAAGGCTGATAGGTATTTGACGAAGGATAACAGGGAGCTCATTCCAGGTCGCAGGGCCAGCCACGGAGAAAGCACGGCGCTGCCTGATTGCAGTCCGTGAGCGTGGAACAATAAGTTTCGCCTGTGCAGCCGAGCGGAGAGAGCAGCGGCGTTGAACAAGCGTGGTCGAGCAGCAGAGCTCCTGCAAGTATAAACGAGCCAAACCCTCAAAGCAGCGCCGGACCAAGACGGAAATTCTGTATGTAATGCGCTGTGGGTAAGGGAGCCAGTGAAGTACATCCCGCATGTAGGCTACTTAATTACATGTAGCATTGTAGCATTAAATTTCGCTACATTAAATCTTGTTACATAAAGTTAACGTAAGACGTATGTTATTGTAGGCTATACTTGACTTTTTGCAGCGGAAAATCACAAAATTATGTGTTTGCTTAATGATAATGGAGATGCTGATTAACTCAAATTGCTATCTTATGGGTAGCGTAGGAGATAGTCTACTGTCATCAATAGGCCTACACGAAAGAACAAAGCAAATTAGGTCTATCTTTTTATGCCTATAGGCTTCTCATAGATTCAAATCAAATCATTTATCTGAATATTTTCCCAAAAGTTCAAAATCGTTTGATATTCAATAATGATAACTGAGGATTGTTTTGGTTCGGATGTATGGTAAACGGATTTCTTGATGGCTTTAACCCATTTACCGCTGACGTAACCAACAACAACTGCTTAAAAAATGTGGAAAATTAACAACGAGAGAAAAACATGCACAAATCCATTTTTCTTACTTGATGGGTGTTTAATAAGTAGGCTTTTACCAAATATAGCCTGTTATTATCTACTGTCATCTTATATTTTTTGAATTTGTAAACAATATTATTGGGTTTTTTGGCGCCTGCTTATTGCTTTTGTCCAATTTTTTTCCAGCACGCGTTAATAGATCTATTTCCGAGAAGCGAAGCTGTCCGATTGGAATACAAGAGTGAATAACTAAGGTCATTTGTTTATTAGGCCTAAATGCATTTCTCATTGTATGCTTAAACCGCAATCTGCAAAATTTTAATGTTGCGTTTTCGCGACATTGGCGGAATGTGCTGTGAGAATTAGGCTACGTTGCGTTTTCGCAACTTCGGCGAAATAAGCTATAAGCTTACGCATTATGGCACGTAGGCTACAATGCATGTAGGCTAGTAACTCATAATATTATAATACTTATATATGAACTTTCGATTGCTTACAAAAAAACACATGAGGCATTCGGCGTTGCCCAGGAAATTTGGGGTTTCCGCTCCACCAGCACCACCAGCATCAACTATGGGGTGGAGTGTCCCACCCAGCCTCCAGACAGCCCATCCTCTCTGCATGGGGTATCCGGCGTTGGCATCAGGGCTGTACTCAAGGGTATACGCGGGTATTCGGCGTATACTCACCTACGGGGAAACGGCATCGTATACATGTACTCACCTCCCGAAAACCAGGGCAGGCCCTATAATAATAATAATAATAATAATAATAATAATAATAATAATTACGACGATTTATATGGCGCAGTAACACAGCCATGCCGTTACAAGGGCGCCTTACAAAAAAACAGCTACACCGGATAAGCCCTAGCGAACAAGTGTGATTTTAGCCTGGCTTTAAAAGAGTCCACTGAGCCTGCTGATCGGATAGCGAGAGGAAGACTGTTCCAGCAACGAGGACCAGCGACCGAGAAGGCACGATCGCCGAAGCACGTTCTCATTCTCCGCACACGCAAATCAGACCTCTCGGATGATCTGAGCCGAAGCCCAGCCGCGGAGGAATGAGTCTCTATGCAGCAATCGCGCAGGTAGCCTACTCGGGCGCAGCTCCGTGAAGCGATTTGAACACGAGCAAACAGAGCTTGAATTCGATGCGGGTAAAAACCAGGATACACGGGCATACGCTAAATTCGGGTCAATTTTCGGAGCAAATGACCAAAAAAAAGGTCATCAGGTTTTTTGGGACGGAAAATTGGCAACTTGTGGGGAATTTTCGGCCGGATGACTAAAAAAAGGTCATCAGTGTTTTCGGACGAAAAATCGGCGACTTTTACGAAAACATGTTCGGGTCGGGAAAATTTTCCGGCTGTAGCGTGTAGGCCTACTCACCTCAAAAGTTCTGAGTATACAGCCCTGGTGGTTGTAGTGCTTATACTAGTGATAACAGTAGTAGCCTACTAGTAGCAGTAGCAGCAGCAGCAGTAGTAGTAGTAGCAACAGCAGTAGTAGCAGCAGCAGCAGCAGCAGCAGCCTTTAAGACGTAGGCCTACTACCTGCCTCTTGTAGGACCTGAGCAAAATTTTAATATAATTATGATTCGCACCGGGCTATTATACATGTAGGCCTAGATTCAATCTAGCCTACTCTTAAAAGTTTTGGGCCTCTTTAGATGTTTAAAAAATTAATTAAAGCAAATGTTTCATAAGATTAAAAAATCTGCTTATGACTTTTCAAGTCTTAATGTTTCAGATGAAGACATTCCTGATAATCGTGTTCTGCCTTCTTGTGATTGACCATGGTAAGACCATTTGCATTGTAGCCCAACATCCACGGATGAATAACATACAGTGAATTGTTCATTAGACGGCAGGGTAATACAACGTTCCGGTTAAGTGTCACCCGTTCTATTGCCGGTGTAAAGGTTTCAAATTACCCCCTCCTAAACATTACCCCCCGGTAACTTGAAACCGGTCTCAGATTACCCCCCGGAAACTAGATTTGCATCAATCGTCGCATTTATTGCACTAATAAAATCAGAAAAATCATCCCGCTTCTTGTTTTGGTCTGCAGATTTTCATCCGTCATCCTACTTCGTGTTTTGTTATTGATATTTTGATCCGAAAAAATAATAGCCTCGACGCCATTTTCTCCATGTAAACTTCAGCGGCGATTAGTATTTTAATTACAGATGAAAATATTGATAACAAACCACGAAGTGGGATGACGGATGAAAATCTTCAGACCAAAACAAGAAGCGGGATGATTTTTCAGATTATTTTAGTGCAATAAATGCGATGATTGGTCCAATTTACAGTTTTCAGGGGGGTAATGTTTAGGAGGGGGTAATCTGAAACCTTTACACCGGTGTCATGCGAAAAACTATCCGGCAACAAAAACTATCCGGCCGCGCCCACTTCGTTGTCAGGATACAATTTCGCACGTATACGTGCGAAAAACAATCCGTTGACAAAAACTATCCGGGTTGCTTTTCGACGTTTATTAGGAATAATTCGCTTTATGAAGCATATAACTCGGTATGCAACGAACTATTGCAATACATGCGTGTAAGTGATATAATGGGCTAGTGACATTGCGAGTGTGCAAGTAAACGTGGAAAAAACAGTGATTCTTATGAACGAAGCGGTGATGAGTCAGTAGAAACTGGTTTTCTATTTTTAGAATGGAAAATCCGTTTTAGAAATTGGATCGTTTATTAAGGAACTTCATGCAAGAAAATAGGGTGTCTAACGATAAACACTTAAAATTTTTAAAATGCCTTTTCAAATACATCTGCCTAACTCTGTCACTGGTTGCACTCTGCAAATGCCAGTCCCATACCTGAATAAAGTAGGAGGGTGTCACTAGTGAGCTTCGTTACCACAATTGAGGCTAAACTGAAAATATTAGCCTACCATATATAATAATACATCTCTGCAGATTCTGTTAATAGAAACAGCTGCAGCTAGGCCTAACTATAAATCACCTTGTTCATCCATCCTCAAAACAACTTAACCTCTCTATCGGTTCCTGTCCATCAACCTGTAAATCTGGCAATTATTTAATACTGTTTATCACGTTATTGTTGCTCTACTATTCCTCTGTAGGCTTAAAACCAGATATCAATGTGTGCCAAGTTCACAAACATATTGGGGTTGAGATTCGCCTATTATATCGATTCGCGGTTTACCTCCCCAAGAATTAGGCACAAACACCAGGCACGCTAGAACTGGTAATTTCACTTGGTAAATTCACATATTTGGACTCTATCCATCCCATAGCGGTTAATAGGGCATATTAAACACCATCAGCACTACCCAGAACAATAGTCGCGATTGGGTTTAATTCATTATCGTTCTTATTAGGCTATAGCCTTCCAAACTTCACATAATTATTATCGACCGCGTATTTCAATGCATCAAATTAGCAAAGTTTGCCACTTGAAATGTCATACTCAAGCCCTATCCATCTCATAACACTTAAAAGGGCATATTAAACACTAGGGTATAGCAAGAAAAGTGTTTTGGTTTAAAATGAACTTTGGCATAACTTAAAAGGTTGCTCCAGGTCCTAAATGAAAGAACTAAATAAAAATTACATCAAAATTATTGCATCTAACTTAGCCGCCGAGCACCTGAAGTTTCATCTACTTTCGCAGTTCCAAACCATGGCAAAAACACATGCTGAGCAAACACGAGAACTATGGCCATGGAGAAATTTAGGCCTACAGGAAGGAAAGAAAAAAGAAAGAGAATTATAAGAAGTGCTATAAATCTCAAAGACTGTATAAAGTATAGATGATACACCAGACAATGATTTTAGCTGTGATACAGTTGACTCCAATTCCACAGCGTCAGAATCATTATGAGAACGATTACATGCGATCTGAGGGAGAAACATGCTCTCGCTACAAAAGAATGGCTACTATGGTTACCCAGATTTTTTTTATTATGATGATTGATGAGAAAAAACACATGCAAGAACTGGCAGCCAGAAGAATTAAAATAGCAAGGAAAACTGAAAACACCCTAGCAGTTCTGGTAATATTAGAACATTAATGATCCCAAAACTGAATTTAGAAGCCACTGTCCACTGTGTTCTAGTTAACTGGTTGGATTTGTCCAGACTTGAACCTCCAATAACTTGCAAGTTTAATAAATAAAAATTGACATTAAGGAATTCATTAAAACTGGATGTACAATTGTAGCCTACATGCATGTATGTTACATGTAGATCTTGAAAAAAATACCATTGCCACAAGCATGCATTCAGAGCTGTTACATAGGCTACGCAGCAAGGTCAGTGTGTGGCAAAGAAAGTAGAGAGGGCCACATTCGAACAAAGAGCGAATACCTAAAAAATGCTCAAATATACCAAAAAAGTGAGTGGAAATATATCATTTGAGTGAAATGTCAGCATGAGAAAATTTTGTGAAGCGTAATTAAGGACCACACGTTTTTTCAGCATTAATTATTTATTCCGTTTTTTAAGACAGAATAATGCAATGGGGGCCGTCCAGAAATGAAGTCACGTAACTGGAGGGAGAGGGTCACACATCTGTAACGATTTGTGCCGGTCCATTGCTAGAGATCATAATTATGACTTTTGTGTTAACGCGTGACGAGGGTGTCGAAGTGGACAGCCTTAAATTGTGTGACGTCATTTATGGATGGCCCCTTGCTTGTAGCTCATACTATGTCGAAATGACCAAACAAATATTATTACCATGTGCCATAAAATCCGACTTACAATATTCCTACGTACTTTTAAGCCTAATTACTACTTCAGTTAAGAAAATAATCAAATTTCAGCAGTTTTAATACAATGCTCAAAAGTACGGTAGGCCTAAACATGAATAACTTCAGGGCCTTGGCGGCAAAGCAAAGCAGCACGTCAGAAACAAAATTTCTATACCAGACACTATCCTATGCATAGGAGCAACAAATTAATATATGCCAAACATGATCCTTTCTGGTCACTACGCCCTATTAAACACCGTAAGTACCACCTAGACATATAGTCGATATGAACAATAATGATTTTAAACGCTCTAGCGACTTTTGGTCTAGGTAGTTCTGATGATGATTAATTGTATTGTATTGCATCTGACCATTTATAAAGCGCGTCTCGCAGCAAGAGCCTTTCAGAAGCGCTCCCAGTGCGTTCGACCCCTAGAAAACAGGCAAGTTTTCTGACGAGAGAAAGACGAGGAAACACTGCCAGAGAGGATGGCAGAGCAAACTGATGGGAGAAGCCCATTTCATAGGGAGGGACCAATGCAGTGAAATTATCTGGATTGAGCCATGGCGGTCCTGACTCTGGGGACAAAGAGGTCAAGGCGATCAGAGGACCTAAGACTAAGAGGACGCAGCGACGCGGCAGAAAGGGGGCGAATATATGATCACACAAATACTTCGGCCGTGCCTGACTTTTGTGCCTTATTGGGAGGTCACACCTGAAACGAATATGTATGGCGCATCTGAATCTCAATATGCCTGCGAACTTGACACACATCTGGGATCACCGGTTACATAGGCCTAATTTTCAGAAGTTCCGACCAAATTTTCGGAAACATTGCAACGCAATAAGATTACAATAATGTCTCGTTCATGGTAAATAAATAGACTAAAGATAGAGGGATTTGTAATTATTATGCAATGTTTTTTATAAAGATCCCGCATTTTGTTTTCCGCAATCAACTATTATTATAGTCAACTACAATCAGCCCGGATCATTTTGTCAATGAAAACGAGGCTCAGAGCGTCTCCGTTGCTACCTGACGTCACACGTCACGTGAACCAATGACAGAAGTTTTCGGATAGGCCTAGTTTTTGTTGCCGGATAGTTTTTCGCATGACACCGGTCCGTTCAATAATCACATGTTAAAGTGTCGCGTCTGACTTGTGTTGTACGTCCTATTGGTCATTGCTCAAATTTCCGTAGGCCTACATCACAGTACGAATACAGTATAAATAACAAATAATTGCCAAGTTTTTACGGTCAGCGCCATTTTGAAAGAACCTTCAAACGTAACTTGTGACGTAAGATTATGCAGTCCTTACAACGTTGCTAGGCAACGTGCATGTTGAGACCGATAAAGTAAACTGCTCTTTTCAAATGGCGAATTCTCTAATATCAGTCACACATTTTGACTGCAGCAGGAACCGGGATTCGGCTTAGGCTACCAGCTGTTTGTTATTTATGATGTGGTACGATTGTCAATAAACAGAAGAGCCAAACACAAAAACAATTAACATTCATGCAAGGCGCTACTGGAGCCCAAGAAATTGTTGTAATAGGCATAATAGTGACTTGGTCGGCAGAGTGAAATTCGTTGCCGGATAGGCCAACGGAGAAGCAAATGTGTTAATATATCTTCGAGAAATTCCCGATTTTTTGCACACATAGGCCTACATTAAATAAATTAGTAGTATTATGGGAGAGCGGCTGACGTGTGCTGAAGGCATCGCCGGACGGCCATAAGTCAAGTAGCCTAAGTCAAGTATTATCAACGTTTGAACTCGTCAATTAATGGACTAGTTTTTTTTATTTCCCTAAATTCTAAGATCTTAAATTTCGGTTGAACGTTGGGTCATATTTTACTGTACGAATCGTTTGGATTTAAAAGTCAGTGAATGAACAGCCAGAGGATGAACCTTCCAGGGTGAACCTTCCGAGACGAACTTACAGTCCGTAGATGTAGGCCTACAGTCCACTGGAAGAATTCTCCAGGATGAACCGTCCGGGGATCAACCGTTCGGAGACGAATCGTCCGGTATGAACCGTCCGGGGATGAACGTCCGGGGTGAACCGTCCGGGTGAATCGTCCGGGGGAAGAACCGTCAGGGAATGAACAGCCCTAGAATCATTTTGTGCTCTCTAGAGTACGGTAACTGTTTCAGCACAGAAATAATGGCAATTAATGTAGGCTACACCGTGGTATCAAATAATTGTGGATTGTATTTTAAATCATTTTACAAACTTATGTTTTGCTTATTTGCTTCTGCTTGCTCTTTACATCATTGCAGTGTGCGAAGTACAGTCTACATACCGAGACAAACGGCAGACGGCTTTTGAATGCGAGTTGGATCAAGCGATCTGCTTCGACGACTGCATTCTGCGTGGATTCCCAGACAATTGTGTAGGAAAATGTGAGTGATTCCATTGATGATTGCAAAAAATGGTGGTGATGATGATGATGATGATGATGATGATGATGATGATGATGATGGTGATGATGATGATGATGATGATGATGATGACGACGACGACGACGACGATAATGTCGATGATGATGACGACGATAATGTCGATGATGATGACGACGGTGATGACGATGGTGATGACGATGATGATGATGAAGATGATGCTGTTGATGATGGCGATGATGATGATGATGACGACGACAATAATGCAATTGCCATCCTAGTCGTGCATTTGTATTGAGCCTTTGAATTTCCAATTTCTGATCACAGCAGATAAATTTTCAGGGCATCCGACTATTATAAGATCATTGGGATGACGTTGGTGAAACGAATGACAAAGATGATGATGATGATAATGTCGATGATAACATATCGAGTGCCAACAGCACAGACGTCGTATGTGCAAAAACCAAAACTTTTCAGGAAGTTGGAAAAACGTTTTTGCAAGATACATGTTCCTTTTTCATAAAAAGTGAGATAGCCAAAATGTTTATTTTGATTCAGCAAGTGATATTGTCAGTGTCTTTTATGCAGCAGCATAAAGAAAAGACTTTAAAATGTAATTAAAGGTCATATACGACATCTGTGCCCAAACGGCGGCGCCCAAACGTCCTGATCCGGTGACCGAATATACTGCACAGATGTCGTAAGTGACAAAAACTACTGCACAAATGTCGTATATGCGGCAGACGTTACTGCACAAAATGTCGTATGTGTGGCAGATACGACATTTGTGCCCTTATCATTGCAGATACGACATTCAGTTTCTGAACGATATCTTACTGCATATTCATCGTATGTACATACAACATTTGTGAGGCTGTGAAGAATAATTTTACGCATCGAATACCGTCAAAAAGTGATTTTCTGAAAAAAGTGTAGATACGACGTCTGTGCTGTTGGCACTCGATATGGTGATTATTAGTCTACGGCGATGCTTATAATGATAAATGCGTCTATTAAATTTTAGCTATAGGGGAATTTGTGGATATCTCGATCTGCTTTTCTGTTGTTTTCATTTAGGTCAAACTGATCTTAAGGATTGCTTGAATAAGTTGACTGAGAACGGAGAACCAGCGTCGGCATGAACTAAGTAGGTCTTTTTGTTTCTTCTAAAAAACGAGCTAGGCTTACTTGTAAATAATTATGTCTGCTTTCACGTAGGGAATAATTTTATATGATAGTGTGTAGGCTATGTCATGTCATGCCACGGTTCCACGAAAACTGGTTCAAAATATTCATGCTTAAATTGGAACTGGATTGGTAAAAAGGATTTTTGCCTAAACTGGAGCTATATTAATGAAAATGTTCTTGATTAAATTGGAACTGGATTGATGAAGAAACGCTCGTGAAATGGAAGCTGGATAATGGTATCATTATATCTGAAATAGAAGCTGGATTAATGAATAGAATGCTTGATGAATGGGAGCTGGATTGATGATTTTCATTCATGTATTTCAACATGCATCCAGCTTCCATTTCTCAAGCGCTTTATCATTAATCCGGTTTCCATTTCTCAAACGTTATTTTTTTCAGTTCAGCTTTTATTTCACCTATAATTAAGGAACCTTCATCCAGCTTCTATTCGCCATTTGCCGGTGAGCCAATGCACCAATTGTCGTGAACCAGTTGTCGTTGAACAAATTGTCGCTGAACCAGTTGTCGTGACACCCGTCACATCGCGTTCTCCTATTCCCGACGGTTGGCTACACGAATGGACCCTCGCAATCAATTAATATTTTATTTACAAAAATAGTCGTGTTTTCGACCCCTCCCCGTGCTGCAACTAATGAATATCTTGCCGACCCCTATGCGTATGTGCATAATTATGAGCTTCACTACCACATATTTTTGCTGACTAAAATTTCTTGAACTATCGAAACTCACGATTTAGATGTGAACAGACTTGAATTAGATGGTCGGGCCAGAAAAATCCACTACAGTTTTGCCAATATTATCTTGGCCCGAAGTAAGAACTTCCAAGTGAAATTTCACAGCTTAAAGACCATTCGTAGCCTATCTACGCATGATGGCAAGATTTCATCAAAAATATTTCAAGGAGAGCAACAGTTAGGCCTATATCAATTTTAGTTAGACCACCCACTGATTTTTTGATGACTCAAAAACGTAACGCGACAAAAAAATGATCAAAAAAGAAGAGTTTATCAGGTCTCATATAATATTATCTCAATTCCAACAACACTCAATGAAAATACCCATTAACTTTCATAATAATATTGTTATACTAAATAGTTTTCTGTTGATTTGTTGCAGGTCGATATAATATGGCTAGAAGTTGCATTCACCAGAATATTAGGGGCAGAAGTAGCCTAACAAAGGCTAACATTAGGCTACTTCAAAATTCGATTTTCGGACAAACTCGTTTACTTAACTAAACAAATATTAATTAGATGAAATTCGGTGTTTGACCTCGAAATAATAAAATTAAGCATTCAAGAGATCAGTCTTCTCATTATGTATTGTGTATAAAAATTTATCTACATGTGCATTCAATCCGTAAATTTGCATCCGAATGATGGTTTGAGTGGTGAGTGAATGAATGCGTTGGTGAGTGAGTAAGATGACTATACGCAGATCGGTCAGTCAGTCAGTCATTCAGACATAATAATAGTAATAGTAACAGTAATCGTAAACTCGAAATTTCTAAAGCGCTACTTGAAAGCCAAGCGCGGGGCACCAGCTTATTCACGAGCGCTGCGTTGAGTCAAAAGGGTTGTCCGTAAGAGTAGTCCGAGGTGGTCCGGGTCGAGTTACCATAGGATCAGAGAGGCGGAACAGCTACTAAGGCGGATGTCGTTTGGGCTGAGAATTAGAGGGTACAGGGTCAGATGAGACAGGGTAAGATGTCTTGAAAAGAAGTGTCTTAAGTTTTGAATGAAAAGCCCGAAGAGTGATTGATAGAGGAGCCTGAGGAAGGTGATGACGGTGGGTGATTAGTAATGATGGTGGAGGAACTGATAAAGATCTGAATTCAACAAGCAGATCGATCATTCCAAAGGCGTGGTGCTGTGTTTGAAATGGCTCGGTTGGAAAACTTGAGATGACTTGTGACCGGCGGTCGAGAGAGAGTAAGGTAGGCGGATGATCGGGTAGAACGGGTTGGCTGGATGGTGAACAGTTCGCGAAGATATCTGGGCTGAGAGGATTGTAAAGAGTTGTAGGCTAATGAGAGAACTTTGAAGTGGATTCGCTCTGGGATTTTCAACCAGTGAAGAGACTTGAGGATGGGGCTGATGTGATGATGTCTGGGTGTTCTGGTGACGGCTCTAGCCAGAGAATTTTGTATGATTTGGAAGCGCTTAAGTTGTGTGGAGTCAAGGTTTAAGAACAGGGAATTGCAATAGTCAAGTTTTGAGTGGACGATAGATGTAGCGATGGTGGAAGCAGTTTTGAAATCAAGCATAGGTCGGATGCGGCGGAGGTCCCGGATGTGCATGAAGCAGGAACGCGATAGGTTAGAGATGTGGTTGGAGAAGGAGAGATGTGAATCAAACATTACACCAAGATTGCGAACAGGAGCATTAGAAGTAAAGGTAGGAGGTGAAGAGTTAGTCGATAGGTGTATTGAAGGGTCAGGGATTTTCTTGATTTGGTCGGGAAGACCTAGAATAATGAACTCTGTTTTGGAGGGGTAGAGGCAGAGGAGGTTTGAAGACATCCATTGAGAGATCAGATTGACCGCATTGGTAAGTTGAGCAATGGCAGTGGAGAAAGAGCCTGGGGAGAAGGATATAAAGAGTTGAGTGTCGTCGGCATAGAGATGGTGGTCAACAGACGAGGATTCTATGAGATGACTTAAAGGAGTGGTGTAGAGTATGTAGAGCAACGGACCCAGGACGGAACCTTGAGGAACGCCGCAAGATAGTGGAAGGGGTTGTGAACAGCGACTGGAGGCTTTGGAAGACAAATAGGACTGGAACCACAGTAGAGCAGTGCCAGAGACGCCAAAAGAAGAAGAGAGTCGATTTAGAAGGAAATTGTGATCGATGGTGTCGAATGCAGCGGAGATCAGTGGCGGCGCCAGGGGGGGGCTAGGGGGGCTAAGCCCCCCCTATCGGCGGCTCAGCCCCCCCAAAACGAAACGAGAAAAATCTCTACAACTGCTAACTTCGAATAAGAAAGCTAGACAGTGACCAACGGCAATGAAATCACTAATCATAGCGTAGAGGGCTTATCCTAATAGAATCCACCGCATATAATATTTTGCCAAATATCCCCCCCGACCCGTCATGAGGTTATGTATACCATAATTTATTATGTAGCCCGCCGGCTGGCTGAGGGTCTACACCAGTAGTCTTATACAATCACATGCGAAATGGGGTTTTCAATTAGCAGCAGCACTCATGGTGAGACTTTTGGGGCTTGGTAACGGTCCCCAAGTTTGTAGTCAAACCCGGTCCTAGGGTGTGCGGGGCCCAAGGCAGCAAGAGATTCTCTGAAAAGGGTTCTGAAGCAGAACATTTACGAAGTTGATTTCCTGCCAATATGGTAAGTAGGCCTACTGTATTATCATAGGCTTTGATATTCTAGAAAACCTGAATTCTACCGGTAGGCCTAGCCCGGGGCTGAAAGCTAGTGGTTTGGAAAGTTGCCTGGTCTGACTTTGAGCCGAAAATTTTCAGAAATCTTGTTTGGTTATTCGCCCAGAATGGTAGAAATTTCTCCCATTTTTGGTACCTGACGACCTTTTTAAGTCATTAATTTTTGCCCATAAAATTTTTAAATCATACCATTTTTACCTATTTCTTTTGTTCGATGACCTGTTGTTTTTAGTTGTTTGCCCACAAATTGCTAAGACTTGCTTCTCGGCTGATACCCGGCACCAGCAGGTCAAGAAAATCAATGCCGGGTCGCAGACCCTGACAGATCCGGCTCACTTTCAGCTCTGGCCTACAGCCTATACTTGTAGGCTACACTGTAGTTGTGACTCGCTTTATTTGCAGACTCATGGGTGGAGTTTGGTCTCAGCTCGGGAGGGGGGGGGGCTAAATCAATGTTCCGCGGTTCTCCATTATAATAATAGTCAAGTTAACTTCAAAACAGCAGGTCGTTGATAACACCAGAATCAAAATTATGACCTTACCCACCGGAGAATCGTTGGGAACACTAAATCAAAATAATATCCTTAGACACCCGAAAATGGTAGATAACACTACAATCAAAATAAAGTCCTTAGACACCCGACATTCGTTTGCAACACTGGAATCAAAACGATATCCGTAAACAATAAACACTAGAAAATCGTTGATAACACTGGGATCAAAATAAAGTCCTTAGACACCCGAAAATCGTTGGTACTTGGTAGCACTGAAATCAAATTGATATCCTTAGACACCCGAAAATCGTTGATAACATTGGAATCAAAATGATGTTCTTAGACACCCGAAAATCATTGGTAATACTGAAATCAAAATGATATCCTTAGACACCCAAAAATCGTTGATAACATTGGAATCAAAATCATGTCTTTAGACACCAGAAAATCGTTGATAACAGTATAATCAAAATGATGTTCTTAGACACCCGAAAATCATTGGTAATACTGGAATCAGAATGATATCCTTAGACACCCAAAAATCGTTGATGACATTGGAATCAAAATAATGTCTTTAGACACCCGAAAATCGTTGATAACACTATAATCAAAGTGATGTTCTTAGACACTCGAAAATCGTTGATAACAATTGCAATCAAAATGATGTCCTTAGACACCCGAAAATTGTTGGTAACACTTAAGTTAAAATGATATCCTTAGACATTCGAATATTTTTGTTTGCACTGGAATCAAAACGATGTTCTTAGTCACCCGAAACTCGTTGGTAATACTGGAATCAAAATGATATCTTTAGACACCTGAAAATCGTTGATAATACTGCAATCAAAAAGATGTTTTTAGACACCCGAAAATCGTTGATAACAGTATAATAAAAATGACGTTCTTAGACACACGAAAATCATTGGTAATACTGGAATCAAAATGAAATCCTTAGACACCCAAAAATCGTTGATAACATTGAAATCAAAATAATGTCCTTAGACACCCGAAAATCGTTGATAACAGTATAATCTAAATGATGTTTTCAGACACCCGAAAATCATTGGTAATACTGGAATCAAAATGATATCCTTAGACACCCAAAAATCGTTGATAACAATGGAATCAAAATAATGTCCTTAGACGCCCGAAAAGGTGCTTTAAACAAAATTGGACGACTAAAATTATGTCTTCAGAAATTTTAACAGCTAAAAATGGTGTCTGCAGAAATTTTGACAACAAAAAAACGTCTTCAAATATTTTGAAAACTAAAGTAATGTGCCATCAAAAATTTTGAAAAATAAAAAAAATTCTTCAGAAATTTTGACACCTAATCAAAGGTGTCTTCATACATTTTTACGACTAAAAAAGGTGTTTTCAGACATCTTGACGACTAAAAAGTCGTCAGAAATTCTCCGCCGAAGAAGCACTACAGAAATCAAATCCTGGCTACGGCCTTGGAGGCTGGAGGAAGTTGTGCAGTTCAATAAATTTCTTTAAAAACCCGTGCATTCTTATACTGGTAGTCGGCGACACTTCAAAACGAGTTCTTGTTGAAGGTTTCATGCATTTATCGTTCGTAAATAGCTGGCAAAAAAGAGCCTAAAATGGCTCCAGTTGAGGTCAACAAACCTAAAAAAATGCGTTGGCGGCTGGGGCTCCGCCCCAGACCCCGCTGGGGAAGCTTACGGCGCTCCCCCAGACCCCCTAGTCGGTATGGGCTTCGTGCCTTCGGCACTCAAAGCTTCGCGCCTTCGGCGTTTGGTAAAAAAAACATTTTTTTCTGCCTTGGGGCTTCAGCCCTCCCAAACCTGAATTCCTGGCGCCGCCACTGGCGGAGATGTCGAGGAGGCAGAGGCAGGAGACTTGCTGATGACTGACGGCAGAAACCAGTTTATTATAGGCCTTCAGAGAGACAAGCAGAGTTTCTATGGAGTGGTGCTTGGTGAAGCCAGATTGGTGGGGGTTGAGGAGTGAGTTAGATGAGAGGTAATCGTTTAGCCTGGAAAGGACAATTCGCTCGGTTAATTTAGATAGAAAAGAAAGATTGGAGATTGGTCGGTAATTTGATAGGTTTTCCTTGTCAAGATTTGCCTTTTTCAGGAGAGGAGTGACGAGAGATTGCTTGAAGACCATTGGAAAGTTGCCAGTAGAAAGTGAGAGAATGATAATTCTGGTGATTATAGGAATGAGGACGGAGGCGCAGTCTTTTAGGAGAGCAGTGGGGATGGGATCTAATTCACACTGTTTGTTGGGAAGAGAGTTTAACAGGAGTGACACTTCAGCTTCAGAGGCTGGATGGAGAGTTGGAAGCGATGATTGAGAGACTGGAGGAGTTGGATTTGGAAGCGGAGTTGCATCGGTGTTGGAGGATTTCGAATCAATAAGAGACTGCAATGAGAAGCGAATCGAGGAGATTTTGTCAGAAAAGAATGAACAGAATGTATCAGCCATAGAGGGGGATGGAATGGAGCTTGGAACTAATATCAAATCTTTAGCTATTTTAAAGCACTATTCGTCGCACTTATTTTCTGAAGAGTTGTAAACTTCTTAGTGGGGCGCGGTGGTGTAGGCTACTAGTGGTGGCGTCGTTGCCTTGGAGCCGGAAGGTTCGAGGTTCGAATCCACCTTGCCGCGTAAAGACCTTGGGCAAGTCCTTCACTCACAACTGGTCAGCGCTTTGGCGTGAAACTCCAATGTAGTGTCCGCTCTGCATTCGGGAGCGCCTCTGAGTAGAGAGTTTGAAGGGGCGCTATAGCAAGTGCACATACAAACAAACAAGATCATTCACGGCACGTAGAATACTTCGACATACACAGTGTCCGCTCTGCATCGGGAGCGCCTTTGAGTATAGAAGGAGCTTGAAGGGGCGCTATAACAAGTGCACATACAGACAAACACTGTTTGGCTTATTGCTCAATGTAGTCGCTAGAGGGCAGAGTGACAGAGACAATTCACTTTCTCTGTGCACTGTTTCCTATTTCTGCAACGCCATTTTCATGCAGGAACCAACGGTAATAAGCTTTGCAGTTTGTCATATTTTCCGAGATTTCGTGAGCAATATTATTCAGTTCAACAGTTCAGTATATTTTGTATTTTACTAGTTTATGTAGTATTATATAAACGCTAGTTTAAATTGGGGTAAACGTGTATTTTAGCGTCGTAAATTATTCGCTATTGGTTTCTGCATTAGTCGAGTGCAAGTCGGATTGACGAAAAAGAATTATTAAGAAACGTGTAGTTTAGTATCCTAAATGATTTTTCATCAATGCAACTTCTGTTCAATTAAAAATTATTGTTTATCAATGCAGCTTCAATTTCAGCGAGATGTTTTCATAAATTTCACTTTAGACAGGATAGAACACATAATTATGTTCTATTACAAATTATTTTATTTTGACATCTATAAATAACATTGAACATTCTATTGTGATTCAATTATTGCGATTTTATATGTATTTACTTAATATAATTTTGGCTGTGACTAGCGGACCGCCAGGCGGCCGTCGAATTTCAAATACTAGCGGACCGCGAGTCACGTGTAACCAGTCACATGACTGGCGGCCGTCCAATACGGAATACTAGCAAGCCGCCAGGCTTTCTATTTACACCAATCCACAAGAGTTTCTAATGACTAAACTAACCCTAAAACTAACCCTAACCGACCCTCACGACGCCTAACCTGAACCTAACCAACACTCACGAAAGGATTGGTTACTTACTCTGTTTCTCGTAATTTTCCAAGTCATTAAAACAAGAAAACGTTTGTCCGACATAAAACCAACTATCGGTAACTGCCGCCATTGTAACAATATTCAAGAATCAAGACTCGTCATGTGACAGTTACACGTGACTGGCGGTCCGCTAGTACTTGAAATTCGACGGCCGCCTGGCGATCCGCTAGTCACTTCGTATAATTTTTGCCTCGTGGCTTCTAATATCTTTCAACTAAGAAAAAGTGGCCCTCATGTCTTCCAGCTTCAAAAAGCGTGGGAACCACTGATATATATGCAATATGTGAATTACGTGAATTATTGCCTTAATAAATTATATTCGTTTGTCAAATAGCTATTGACTTTTGCAATTCCAAATAATTCACCACACGTAAATTTTTGAATAGTCTCTGGTGTATTATCTGCTACAATTTAAACATTTTATGATCTGATCATTATGTCATTTCATGATGCAGTATTAATGCAAGTTTTTTCATGTGTTTTACTCTTTGAAGATAAAAAAAGGCAAAACGAGAAACAAGGATTGATAGTTTAGAAAAAAGAATTTTAAACAGACCATTCTCAAAGAATTCCAATCTGTGAATCCACAATGATGCAGTGTTAAGGAGCTTACGGATTTCAATTATAAATGTTGCAAAGAATTTACACAGATGCCATATATAACAAACTGCAATGGAGAATCACGATTCAAGATAATTTCATGAGACAAAGCATTTGTATAAAAGATACATCTGGATTAGCAAATGGGAATACACACCAAAGAGAAAACCTTTGGAATGTACATACAAATGTTTTTGCATGTAAAAATAGTCTGAACACCGAAGGAAGACTAAGCTGTTTGTGGCACATGTGATAAAGCATTTGCGTGGACATGTTTCTTAGTTTTGGAGTACCACACAAGTTTCATACTTTAAAAACAAGTAATATATATATGAAGTATTTGTTACAAACTATATACACAGAGTTGCAATTTAAAAGAAACACTTCGGAAGACATAGTTTTGGAAAAGATACACAAGTGCAACTTTTGTTGTGAAGTTTTGACATTAAGATGTAAATTTGAATAGCTATGTTTGAACCCATGCTGGAATAATGTCATACAACTGTGAATCGCATATTATACCATTTGCGATCAGACAATGAATCACACAGGGGCAAATCCGTATACATGTATATGCCGGTTTTATTCGAAAGCGTATGTGCATAGTGGTAGCCTGAGAAATCATAATTATGAAAGTCCACATTAAACAGAAACTATACAGTTGTAAAATTTGTCACAAACTACTTGGATCTCCCAATTCTCTGAACCTGCATGGAAGAATACACTCCGGAGAGAAGCCATATAAATGCAAATTTTGTGACAAAGCTTTTCTCCAAGTTGTTAATTTGAACAACCATGTCAGAATCCACACAGGTGAAAAGCCGTATAAATGTGAATTATGCAACAAGACTTTCGTACAGGTCACTCAGTTGAATAATCATACCAGGACCCACACCGGAGAAAAGCCGTTCAAGTGCACATTTTGTTTCAAGACATTTACACAAGCTGCTAATTTGAACTGTCATGTCAGAATACATACAGAAGCAGAGTCGTCCATACATGACTTGCATGAGAAACTCTTTGACCAGCTGAGGTATCAGAATAAGCATGGTACAGCTCAGATTATAGACAACCAACATATGTGTCAGTTTTGCAACAAAACATTTCGATATGCCTGTCGCCTAAGAAATCACCTACAAACCCATGCAAATGAAAATGCAGATGTATGCATGAACACTGAAAATCGTGCAGAAAAGAAAAAAGTATGTCTAGATTTAATACTTTCAAAACAAGTATGCACTGTAAAGGCACACAAAAGGAAGAAACGTCGTGGAAGATCTTCACTTAATGACCATTGTCTTGATGGAAAAGAACCACCTGATGTGGAATCTAAGACAAAAGAAACGACAACAAGTAGACACGTTACAAATGCGGATGTAGTTGACGCCAATTTTGAGTTCTTCACTGTGAAACCGTTTGGCTGTGGAATCTGCAATGAAATGTTTGAATCTGAAGAGAGGTATCTGGAGCATTGCAACCATTGTGATGCTTCACCAAAAGACATACTTTGTGAATTATTTGAATCGCATCTTCTAAATCATGCTCGAATATTGTAACTAACGAAGCTTGCAATTTAACTTTATTTTTACATTTTGGAATTTGTGCAGACACAGTGATTTGGTTTGGATAATTTTTTCTGATTGAGCTTGACTTCGATGCCTCCATATAAATGTGTATTTTTCTTTAAAGCAAAACAGCAAAATTTGTGAGATATATGGATAATTGTATGTAAAATCAATGGAACAAAGCCTATTTACACACATTTTCATAAGTTCTCATGGATGAGAAATAATAAAATTGATTGGATGACTTTATAACCTGAACTCTATGCTTTGTTTGACTTGTTATTGCGATTTTTAAATATATAAGTATACTTGACTTGAATTGATTGTTCATCCATTATTCATTATGGGAGTTTATATAGCACCCCTAGAAGGTGATATCCCGACCCAGCCTCGGCTGTGAAGGTCAGTTTTAAGGCTGTGCTGAAACACATCTGAGTAAACTCTATAGGCATAACGCACATAGACTATATATAGAGCCGGTGCTCATTCCATACCATTGGGGCCAAAATAACAGAATGTTATACAGTGGATTAATTTGCTAAAATTGTTCATGGTTCCTTCTTTTTCAGGAGATTTCATATTAAAAAATGCAATAACAGGTGTACACGGTGAAAATGCTATTAGTGTGACTATGTTTACCCATGAATGCAGTGCAGTCATTGGAGTCCTGGCAGTCTTCTTCAGCCTTCTACTTGTACATGACTTGAAGTTGTGAACGTGGTCAGTTAAATCAGAATAGAAGTTGGGCTCGATAGAATTCTTTAAGTAAAGAACAATTTGAAAAGACTAATTGTTTTATTCAGAATGCACATGTATGGATTATACAGAACTACTCAAAGTGGCGGTTCCATGTTCACAGCGCAGTATGTTGCTATCCAATGCCTCAACCAACCAAATTATGGTAAGGCCAGCATTGCCCTAAAATTGCTAATTTCGAGATTGAAAGTTCCCGTCAACAATACACTGAACTGTGCTTATAAATTTATTTTATTGTGAAAATTCTAACTTCTGTACTATGTACACAAAGTTGACGTTTAAAAGTATGCTTGAAGAACATGATATGTTTTCATAAATTCACTTGCAAGTTTTATGCATATACCTTACTTTGTACCTTACACTTTAAGTAATTTTGCACATCGCATATAACAAAAAACCAAGACTACAAAGTTAAAGCATAAAAAAAAAAACTTTATTCAATCGTAGTCTTCACTATCCACCATTATCAAAGCAAGACACTTGAGGAAGAATGGAAGAGAAGCCCCATTAATTAAAATCTGCTCACAAATGAGCGGAAGAACTCTTAGCCAAACAAAAAATAATGTTCTTGAAAACAAATCAACAAGCTTCGTAAACATGAAGAGGTTATGTTACTTCTCAAAACTCTGGTCACATACCTACGGTAATTGGATAATTGGAACAAACAAAATTTGAAACTAGGAACTCCTAGAAAATGTAACTAATTTGTCTATGTTTGTTTTTGTTTCAAAGAAATCAATTGTATATCTAAAATAGTTCATATATGTGTTTTTCTGTTGAAGATCTTAGTGAAGCAATGGTGATGACAGATTCCACAGCATTTTTCAATATCATATATTCATCTCAAAGTTTACTTGGAAATTCCAACACAGTGTTTAGCTATTTTGTGCACCTTAATTTTTCTTCACTGTTTTTCATCTTAAACAACTGTGCTTTAATGGTGTGTCACATAATTCTCACTTTAATGGTTTCTCCTTTGTGCAAAATATCATGTATGAAATAGCACAATTATGCTTCCCATCATTAATTGCACTTGTATGATTTACCCCAGTGATAGTTCTTGAATGAAGCTGACAATGATGATAAAATGTTCTGTTGGATAAAAGGCAAGTTATGTATTTTCTCCAGTGTGAATTCTTCGATGGATGTCAAGAGAATACTTCCATGCATATGCTTTGTCACATAATCCACATATGTATGGCTTTTCTGTAGTGTGTGTTTTCATGTGCGATTTAAGGCCACCATTCAGTGCAAATGCTTTGCGACATAATTCACACGTATATGGCTTTTCCCCAGTGTGTTTTCTCATGTGTTTTTTAACGTCACTAGACAGTGCAAATGTTTTGTGACATAGTTCACACATGTATGGCCTTTCCCCAGTGTGTGTTCTGGTGTGTCCTGTAAGACCACCACTCTGTCTAAAAGCTTTGTGACATAATTCACACTTAAATGGCTTTTCTCCAGTGTGCGTTTTCATATGTACGTTAAGTTGACCATTATGTGCAAATGCTTTGTGACATACTTCACACATGTAATGCTTTTCTCCAGTGTGTGTTCTCCAATGTCTTCTAAGACCACAACTCTCTACAAATGCCTTTTGACATACTTCACACCTGTATGGCCTTTCTCCAGTGTGTGTTTTCATATGTGATTTAAGGCCACCACTACGTGCAAATGTTTTGAGACATAGCTCACACATGAATCGTTTTTCTCCAGTATGTTTTTTCATGTGTGTTTTAAGACCAGAATTCTCTGCAAATTCCTTTTGACATAATGCACACATGTATGGCTTTTCTCCAGTGTGGCCTTTCATGTGCTTTTTTAGGTCACTACTCCATGGAAATGTCTTTTGATATAATTCACACCTGTATGGCCTTTCTCCAGTGTGTCTTTTCATATGTGTTTTAAGGCCACGACAACATGCAAACGCTTTGTGACATAATTCACAAATGTATGGCTTTTCTCCAGTGTGTGTTCTCATGTGTCTTTTAACATCACGACTCTCTGAAAATGAGTTGTGACATATTTCACACATGTATGGCTTTTCTCCGGTGTGTGTTTTCATGTGTCTTTTAACATCACAATTCCGCACAAATGTTTTGTGACATAAGTTGCATTTATAAGGTTTTTCTTCTGTGTGTGTCCTTGTATGAATTGTCAGACTCGGTCTATCTGAAAATACTTTTTGACATAATTCACACAAGTATGGCTTTTCTCCAGTGTGTATTTTAATATGTTTTTTAAGGCTACTACTCCATGCAAATGTTTTGTAACATAATTCACACAAGTATGGTTTTTCTCCAGTGTGTTTTTTCATATGCGATTTAAGGCCACTACAATCTGCAAATGGTTTGAGACATAATTCACACAAGTATGGCTTTTCTCCAGTGTGTGTTCTCATGTGTGTTTTAAGGTGACCCGAAACCACAAATGCTTTGTGACATACTTCACACCTGTATGGCTTTTCTCCAGTGTGTGTTTTCATGTGTGTTTTAAGACCATAACTCTCTGAAAATGAGTTGTGACATAGTTCACACATGTATGGCTTTTCTCCCGTGTGGGTTTTCATGTGTGTTTTAACGCTGGTATTCCGCACATATGCTTTGTGACATAAATTGCATTTATAAGGTTTTTCTTCTGTATGTATCATTGTATGATTTGTCAGACTCTGTTTATACGAAAACAGTTTTTGACATAATTCACATATGTATGCCTTTTGTCCAGTGTGTGTTTTCATGTGGTTTTTAAGTACATTACTCCATGCAAATGTTTTGCAACATATGTCACACATGTATGGTTTTTCTCCAGTGTGTTTTTTCATGTGCGCTTTAAGACCACTGTTCGCTGCATATGCCTTGAGACATAATGCACATTTGTATGGCTTTTCCCCGGTGTGGATTGCTTTGTGTCTTTTAAGACCACGACTCTTTGCAAATGCTTTTTGACAAAACTGACACACGTATGGCTTTTCACCAAATTTGTGTGTTCTCATGTGTGTTTTAAGGTCGCTACTCTTTGCAAATGCTTTGTTACATAAGTTACATTTATGAGGTCCTTCTTCCATAATCCTTCTATGATATGTCAGACTATGTCTCTGTGAAAAACTTGCTGGCATAAATTGCAGTTGTATGGCTTTACTTCATTATGTATTCTGATGTGGGTGTTGAGATGACACCTTTGAACAAATGCTTTTATACGAAACATTTATAGGTTTTTCTCCAGTGTTTATACGGCCTATTCATATAATTATATGCGTCTTGAGGCGATTGCTATTTAGAAATGCCTTAGATATAAATTACACTTCCCTGTTTTTTTGACACAGTGGTATTTTGAATGCAGGTGAAGATTCTCAATGCTTAGAAACATTTAAATATTGCAGAAGAGGGAAATGCTGTTCTCCTCTGTCCAGGGTGAGAATTGCCGGGGGGGTTGGGGGGGTTCAACCCCCCAGTCTTTTTTAGAGCCCCATGTTAAAGTATGTTTTTCATACCCCAATTTCAAGTTTATCATAGGCCAACCCCCCCAGTTATTTTTCCACAATTCTCATACTGCCTCTGTCCTTTTTGTCAGGTATTCCATGCTACAGTTTTCTGTGATTTGGAACTTAAATTCCACTTGCAAGGTTTTTTCTTCAGGATGGATTTTCTCATGGCATTAAGGATATATTTCCATGCCAATGCTTTGCAATATTAAGTGCACTCACGGCCATTTACCAGAATGACCAGTATGGGTTGTTTCATGGAATCGGCTGCTCGAAATTCATGAATCAATGTCTTGTCACCAAAGTCGGATTTAACTCTTTGTTATGGGTTGCAGCTTTAGCCTACATCTTCAACAAAGTAGAATAAAATTAAAAATAATTTATGCTATTTCTACTCTTTTCTCTACTGCTACGAAATTTAATGCTTTGGTAATGCTTTGCAAATAATTTCATGTCAAGAAATGTGTAGAGCATGAAGACTCACAAAATTACATGCTTAGATACTCACTAGTACCAATGCTACGGGGCTTACAACAGAAACAGTTGGAAGTCAATTTTAAATGTTGCAACACTTTTATCGCAGCTTCAATCAGGTGCCAGCCACGATAACTAAATATTATCAATGGTTTCAGTAATTGCTACGTTTCATTAAAAAATATAAAATAACTGTCTCATTATAACATAATCCTAGATATAGTTTTCTCAAACATGCTGCTTAATTAAACTTTACCAAATTCCAATGGCCTTGGCTACCTAGTGCAGCATGATGCAAAAACATTGCTATCTGCCTTTAATAAACTCTTTGCTTTCTTGCTCATAATACATTAGGTGGAAATTTCAGAATTTATACTATAGGCCTGTGCGTAAACGTGTATTTCAGCATCACAAATTATTCGCTCGTTGCAGCATTGTTATTTTTAATCAATACAACTTCTAGTTTGGTGAGAATCCTTTTCATCGATCCAGCTTCTGTTTAGGCAAGAATTTGTTTGATCAGTCCTTCCATTTCATCAGCAAATATTTTTCATCAGTATAACTTCTATTTAATTTAAATAATAATAATAATAATAATAATAATAAGACGATTTATATAGCGCCATAACTCAGCCGAGGCTGAAGGAAAGGGCGCAATTAATGTTTACCAATCCAGCTTCAATTTCAGCAAAGTTGTTTTAATTAATTCCTCTTCTTGGTGATTGTGTAGTTTGGCGTCCCAAATTATTTTCACCATCCAAAATTACGCTAAACTACACAATTCAATCTCAATAGAAATTATTTGGTCAATGTGTATTTTAGTATGGTAAATTCTTCGCCATTGCATGGGTTTCAGCATATAGTCGAGTACCAGTCGGATTCACGAAAAGAGTTATTTCTAAATATAAGTCGGGTTGATGAAATTAATTTTTACTAAAATCGAAGTGGGAGATATGAAAACGATTCTTTTTGAAATCGAAGCTGGAGTGAGAGCAATAATTTTAAATTAAATAAAAGTTATATTTGTGAAAAATATTTGCTGACGAATTAGAAGCGGAATTTATCTAACTAATTCTTGCCTAAACGGAAGCTGGATCAATGAAAATGATTCTCGCCAAACTAGAAGTTGGATGGATAAAAAATAATGCTGCAGCGAGCGAAGCTGAGTGAATAATTTACCATACTAAAATACGGTTCCACGACAACTGGTCCACCGACAACTCGTCCACCGAAATAGAAGCCGGATTAATGAGAAAACGCTTGAGAAATGGAAGCTGGATGAAGGTTTTTACAGGTGAAATAGAAGCTGGATTGATGAAAAACCGGTTAAGAAATGGAAGATGGATCGAGTTTTTTTTCTATCTGAAATAGAAGCTGGATGCATGTTGAGACACATGATGAATATCGTCAATTCAGCTTCTACACGGTGATTCATAAAAAAACATCCCCCTGCATATTTCATTGTAACTCAGTCAAATGTCATGCTATGTGAAAGAAATTTTAAAGGAAGACAGAGGAATTACTTCTAAACATTCGGAAAGTTAAAGTTTATGTTCAAATTGACCCCTTTGGCAACTACGCATGCGAGAAGACGAGTATGCCACTGTTTGACTGATTCATAAATGATGCGCTGATCCATCTTGTCCCATGCCTCCACAATTCGACTTCGCAACTCACTGACATCACATATTCGAGATCTGCAGACCTTCTCTTGCATGACACTACATATCTTAGAGTCCACTGGATTTAAATCAGGGCTGTTGGGTGGCCAAAAAGTAGGCGGGATGAAATCAGGTGTTTCAGTTTCCAGTAACGCAACTGTGTCCCGTGCTCTGTGCGCAGGAGCAACATCCTGCTGGAAGATGAAATACTCCGTAATGTCACGGATGTCTGGCAAAAGGCCCTGTGTTAGTAGAACATCTCTGTAATATTGTCCATTGATCTTAACGCCCGGTTTGATTAAGTGAATGTTCATACGACCGTGTGCAGAGACCCCGACCGACGCCATAAGAGATTTGCTGAAAGTTGGTCGATTCCACAAAAGACAATTTGCAGGAACGTGCCTCTTCTGTTTACCGGCAGATACGTGAATGCGAACATTCTGATTGTTACTGGGTGATGCCACAGTAAACAATTTATCACCAGGTGGCTAAACCGGATGAAATTGACCTGGGTTTCCTGATACAACCTCAGTGACTGACAGGAACGTTGGAATCTTGCTTGTTTCTTGAGATTATCGTGACGTCATTAGTTTCGTCATCCGCGTTACGTCATTATAGCTCTGAATGTGAAATAATTTATACAGCACTTGGCTAGAACATCAAGCTTCATTACTGTGAAATTTCGTTAAATTTGATGATCATCTACATGAGTTATGCCAACTTATGTAGGGGGATGTTTTTTTTATGAATCACCGTGTATTTAAGCAAGAAACCATTAGACTTTTTTCATAAACCCAGCTCCTATTTCGTAAATAAAGAACTTTCATCCAGCTTCCATTTCTCAAGCGCTTTCTCGTTATAATAAGTATTAGGCTATATTAATAATTATTGTATTAATAGGCTAACACATAAAAGTGACAAAGGCTAATAATAAATTATTAAGTGTTACCCATTCTAACCAGAATGCATCACGCGACCTCTTTTTGCATTGTCGTCATCGCCGATCATCGGTTCATTTTTTCCCCTCTTGAATTTTGGATTTAGGGTTATAATCGCATAAGAGGCGCCGAAAATTATTCCTAATGACGTGCAATGGTCTACGCTAAGATACACGTTTTCCTTTTGTCTTTCAGTTATTATTGCAAAGAAATGGTGAAAATAATTTGGGACGCTAAACTACACAATTACCAATAATTATTATAACTGTACTGTTACTGTATGGATAGTGCTTCTACGTAACTATTAATGCACAATTATCAATTAAATGGGAAAAACAACAAAACATTCCCGATTTCAGTCATGTTAAACAGTGGCGGCGCCAGGATTTCAGATTTTTGTTGGCGGGGAATGAAGTTGGTCCAGAAATTTTCATTTTTTATTCACAAAATTTCTGACGAACTTTTTTAGTCAGTTGGTTTGAATCTCATGAAAATATTCCACTTTTCGTAAAAATCCGACGACTTTTTAGTAATTAATTTTGTCTCTTTGTTGGTCTAATCTCTTCCAAGATATTTCATTTACCATGTCCTCCAAAAGCCCGATGACTTTTTTAATTGGGAGAGGGCTAATATGAAAAAAAGTTCATTTTCCCTTTAAAAAAACCGAATGACCTTTTCAGGGGGGCTGGGCTTAGATTCTTAACAGTTCATAATCAATCAATCAATCAATTTTCGTTTGATCAAAACTTCAGGCTGGAGAACGCAGCATGTTACATACAACTAATTTTACAATGGTTTCATATATAAGTTCAGATTATATATGCAACATAATATGTTGCAAATTTTTCTTATTCTAAGAATAAAAGGAAAAATGTCATTGAGACATTATAGTCTATGTTCAAACAAATCATTTACATTATCGCTCAAACAGAAGTTGGATTTGACAATTTTCCGGACATGGAATGCTTCTGAGAAAAAATTTGACCGTCTCAACGCCACTGGCGCTGGTTATCCAATGGGTCACCATGCAGTACACCCCCTCATAACTTAACATAAATACGCAGTAAGTTTACTTATTCTACATCGAAAGTACGTCATCGGTTTGCCTTCTCCTACATTAATATATATGCTTCAGGTCATGTTTGAGGGTGTTTGAACAAACCATAGATAATGGAAACTGTTAGGTTTTATCGCTTCCTTATTCTTCAATATTGCAAAAAATATGCAATTGTTTTCTTTTATTAACGCAGTTCTAATGTCTTGTTTTGTTTAAATACCAGAATTATCAGCGCACAACAAGAATAGTGTTTTAATTGTGCCATGGTGAGTTTGAAGTTCGGTATTTACTCATGACCTTATATTATTATTATGCTAGTTTGTGTGATTTGGTAAGTAAGCAAGAAATTAGCAGCTTGAAAGATTGCTACGATGTCTTAATTGTGACGGATCGACCTTTCAGTTTGTTTCTCCAATCTGAGTTGCGAGACATGCACTTTAAAGCTGCGAAAGTTCGTTGCCTGTGCCCACCATTTGGGTATTTCACCATAGCCTATGGTAAAACCGTAGTTTATGTTTTTAAATAATGGGGTTTCATCGTTGGTCGAATTCATGTCGGGTTGACGAACAGAATTTATGCTAACTGTTTGAAATTAAGGGATTGTGGGATTTTGATTTTTTTGGCTGAAATCGAAGCTGGGTTGAATAACAATAATTTTTTTTCTATTTTAACGGATGTTTTATTGTGAAAGATAATTTATGCATTAAGAGAGCCTGATTACACAATTTCTTTCTTTTAAAAGTAGAAGCTTGATAGATGAAAATGATTCTGGTTAAACTAGAAGATGGATGATTAAAGATAATGATGCTGCAAAGTGCGAATAATAATTTATGACTCTAAAATGCACATTTACTATTTGTCATTTAAGATGGAAGCTGGATTGACAAAAATTATTGTTTTGTTGAAATGGAAATTTAATTGATTAAACTAATTCTTTCCTTACAGAGAAGATCTGTGGAATTGGCCTATTTGTTTCGCCTGACAAATGCTTGTTCGATGAAGTTTTCCGAAATGGAATTGAGATTGATGGGAATGATTAAGCATGAGTTGGATTGAAAAAAGTTCCTAGTTAAATTAAAGATAGATTGATGACCACAATACTTGCTTAAATTAAAGAATTTTGATTGCCAAAAATTGCCTCCTTAAATTGAAAATGGATTGATGAAATTTATCAAGGTCATCAGAAGACTTCAATTTTCAGTGAGGCACAAAAATATTTTCATCCATCCAGTTTCCATTTTATATTTGAAAAAAGCATCTTGCATCATAACCTTGGTTTTTCGGGAATTATGTTAGTTTAATCAACTTGACAACTTATAGAAGAGGGTGAGGGTCATTTGTTCGTACCCATCGCTTCCAATTGATGATGGTGATTGCCTTTCCACCAGAATATTCAGTCAGTGTAGAATTTTGAACGATTTGGTGATGTACATTGTACATGTATTGATCGTTTGTTTAATTTCAGACTGGAGGCCATGGCTTCCTTTAAAATCGCGAACACATCTTTCGTGCATCTCTTGCACGACTACATGTACACCCACCCCGCTGACAAGTCCTTGGTCTGTCTCAACGCTGGAGAGAATTTCCATCTCGTCGAAAAGGTCTCCGAGAACTGGTGGTCCGTGATCCGAACGGAGCAAGACCGCCAGCTGCTCTATGTTCCAGCGTGCTACATCGAGGAAATCCCGCGTGGGAAACATTCGCCTGTCACTGCGAATCTTTCCGGAAGGAGGGATCCGCCCCCTAAACCACCGGTGAAGCCTAAAAATCTTCACGGAAAGCTCGATCCTTCGCATGAAACTAACAAATCGCTCCCGGCCATAACAGACGAGGCGCGAATCGAACTCTTCAATATTCTGATATCACGAAATAACGAGAAGTTGAAGAGCAGGGAAGCGAAGAGGGAAGCGGGATACAGAAGCAGCGACGAAAGCGATTTGGAGAAGGGAAATCGCGTTGGTGAAGATGCGGACATGGCTGGCGACAGAGACGTCTTTGATGAGAGCAGTGGGAGTTTGGTTAAGCATGGATATAAGGGTAGTATGCAGAGTCTGGATGTAGAGTTCCTTGACGATTACGATGCTTTTGAGGCATCGTTAAATGACAAGGTGAGTGTGTTATTGCTTTGATGCATTCTTTTAGGGTTCTTAATTTTCATTTCACTTATTGCTTCCCAAATAATATTTTCATTTCATTTATTGCTTTCCATATAATTGTACAGGACATACATGTAAGTTTAGGTTGAAGAAAAAATATGCAATTTTAAATAGAGAAACTTGTCATTTATAAAGGTAGTGCGTGTAGACAATGAAGAGAAAGAATAATTGCTAAACTTAACTTGTAAGATGTTGGGAGATTGATAATTGGAATTTGGAAGATTGAGTCACACTGATCTAAATGAAATTAGGTAGATGGATGGTATTCCTTGTTGAGATCTGTCACATGATTGTGAAAATTATACATCGGAGATGCGTACAATTTATTTGCCAAATGCTGGTAAAGATTATCCGTGAGTTTGAAAAGTTTTCTGTCACAGTGTTTGTTAGGAGCTTTCTGTCAGTATGTTTAAAAAGTATTCTTTGACATGTTCTATAGTCAATATTTTAAGATCTCCATTTTGTTCACATTGCACTTGAAGGTATTGAACAACCATGAAGCTGTTTTAGTATCGAATGCAACTCTGCGTATAAATTGTCATATTTTACACAACGTTTTGAACCAAATTTCTGGGATATGAGCCCCAGCCTTTGATCAATACAATGTTACATTATACATTACAACTTGTTTTAGTCTCCGAACGAATCAATAGCAAGTCATCACACGAACACGCAATTCCTACACGTCCAGGGCCATCAGTCTGGTCTTCCTCCCTGGCCACCAGATGGAGCTGTGCCACAGAAAACCTACGATGGTGGTTATGAGAGTTACTGTGATAACGAGTCAGGCCGGACTTATTACTACAATCGTTTGACGCAGGAAAGAAGTTGGACCCTGCCTCGAAAAGTGTCGCAGTCCGCAAAGGAAAATGCTGGCGAGGTCAGATTTTCGAAAAATTAATGCTGTTAAAGAATTGTGGGCAATTTAAGAGCCATCTAGTTTCTGGGAGAGGTGAGGTTAAGTTTAGATGGAAAGAGGATGTGGGTATATTGGCTTTAGGTGAGTAGTTGATTGCAATATGAGCTGTGAGCACTTATCCAGTGTGTGTTTAAGGTAAAAGGAAAGTTTAAAGTAGTGAATGAATTGACACAAGTTACTAAGCTTAACGAATAGATAAGGTTGGAAATTCCAGACATGGGTTCTGAAACCAAAAGGACTCGTTCACAAAGAACAGTTCATTGCTTTAGATATGACCATTTGAAGTAAGTCAGCCCGATAATCATGTTATATATAAAGTAAAGATTAATGAATAAACACTTAACGATACCATATTCTAGATATCACTGGGCCTTATCTTGACTGACTTTGTATTTACCTCTCATCTTGCTTGCCTTCAATCGGCCTTAAATGCTTCAGCTTGGCTCATAGAAAGAATACTCTTTTTAGTCTCCAAGGCACAGCTGGGAAATGCCCCTAAATAATACCCCTCGAACTATGTACGAAAACTGTTATAAAACTGCCCTTCATCTTGCCCACTGAATTCGGGTGATTGTCTTGATATTTTTGTTCCCGGGACTAGGATTGATTTTTTCACAGCATCGGGCATTTATCGTGGTGGTGGGCCCCACCATTTTGAATGACTTTCCTCCATCACTAAGGTGTAAAATGATGACTGATTTTTCCTTATCAGTCTCTCAACCTTTGCCCTACAATTAATGATTGGATCGGTTTAAAAATTGTCAGGTGAGAAAGGCCTCAGCAGTGGTTAAGGTCTAGCATTTCTTTTCCCATAGAGTGTCCATGCTGAGAGCACCTCTGAACAGTCATTCTTCAAGAAGTGCTTTATCAATTCAATTCAGTTTGTTTTTTGTTCCCGTAACAAAGTAGACAATTATTAAGCACAGTGATTAATTGTAGTTGACTAAATGATGATGTGCAATCATTATGGCATATGTTATGGAGCATCTATAGGCTACTTGAAGAGAGTGATCCCACTGTACCAAATTGTATATAATATTATACTGCTTTGACATGGTAGCAATTTAATAAGAAACAGATCTTACAATGGTGGTAGCTTGAGAAGCATTTAAACAGTGTCATCAGACATCAGGATACCTTTTGTCTGCCTTAACTAAAAATGAATAAAAATTAAACATCTACAGGTTAATAAAATACCATAGTTTATTTGACATTTTTAATTGTGTATGGATCTGTAGATCTATGATTAGATACGGTACTCTATGTATAAACTCAACCTTTTGCCTACACCATGGGAATTTAAAAAATTAAGGTTTTTGGAAGCTATTCTAATAACAAATAAATACTTTTTCCTATTAAATTTATTTATATGCAGGATGGCTCAAAGAATGGCTTGAGTGGTGTTCCATCTGTTTGGAGGGAAGAACAGAATGCTAGTGGAGAAACTGTCTTTGTAAACCAGATAAACAGTGAAAAGGTAAGATCTATGCAGTAAGTTTAGGTTATAAAAGTTCACCTTCAATCATGGCTGCTTCTGTTAGTAATTACTGATATGCTATTTAATTATTTCGACCTCTGCTCTGGTTTGGAATATGTATACATGTAATGCTCAATTTTTGTGCATGTGAACCAGTGTGGATTTTTTTCTACTTATCTAAGCTCTAGTTTGCTGTGTTCTTGTTAAGCATTCTAAATTATTCGTCCCATATGGCATTATGTTCATCTATCCAACTTCTACTTCGGCAAAATAGTTTTCATCAATCCAGATTCCAGTTAAACAAAGATTATTATAATTATTTTTTCAAGCAGCCATCGGTATTAGGTGTTATTTACTTAACCTTGGCATATGATGATGGGTGGTCTGCCTTGCTGTCCATTCAGCCGTGTATGGAAGATGGGCTCGTTATAGCTGAATTGGCTTACAGCATTGGTGAAGAAAAAATCTCGGGCCAAGTTTCTGCCCTGAACATTGGTAAACCCTAACCTCGGTTGAAATACGGGCACAATTACTTGTAAATTTTGTATCCCACACGCTGGTAACATTAATTCGATGTAATTGTGAATAATATTATGTTAAAAAATTTCAGTGGATTCAGTTGTTTGATACCAGTGAAAGTAGGCAGTACTTCTTCAATGACGAAAGACAGGAATCACGTTGGGATCTGCCGGAGGTAACGCAAGACTTTGTTCTGTTTTCGACTTAATGTACCAAGAGAATGTACTCTGATCGGAAAAATTCTTTTGCACCATGATTGCAACATACTAGACATCAATTGATTGTCACTTTTAAGCTGGTAATACCAAAGTTGCAATTCTTACTAAAGTGGATTGCAACAGTCTTTCTCTCAGGACTCAATCAATCAATCAATTTGTTTATTTTATGTAATAAAGTTGACTCATACGTGCTATAAGCAGACAGGATTTATCTGGATTCTGGACATTATGAAGACAGTCACAATGCAGAGATAGACTAATGTTAGTACACAAGTAGTTTAAGTCTTCACTGTAATTCTCAGTTGCAGACCACATTCTGAGACTTTACAAACAACATTACAGGTAAGCGTGTACATGCAAAGACAAGAAAGGCAGACTATAATTATCATATGAATAAGAAACGTTCTTCGCGTTCTATCGTCAGCCTCCAGAAGAACTCTTATCATGTGCTCTTGGTCGAAGGAAATGCTCCAACTGCTTCATCAGGGGCAAATAATAAAACGGCATGTGCTCAGGATTGAGCACAATCGAAGCGATAGTGCCTTGTCTGCCTTGAGCGCATTTGCTCAAAAGATGGCATTTCCTCGGGTACGTATCCCAGCAGACAAAGTCGGTTTAATACAGCATACAGCCTTCTTCGATCACAAGAGCCTACAATACCCACCATGAAGGCAATGAGTAAAGCAAACCAACCACACCTGTGGATCTCACAACATCATGCAATCCATGAGCTGATAAAACCCTTATAGCATATTGAGCCTACTGTAACAGCGCTCACGAGCCTTAGATGAGTAGATGTGCTTATAAATAATATGTGAAATGAAGTTATGGTGCTCTTTAACCCCTTAATAGGTCATGAAAGTTATGTGGTCAGGCTTGAAGGTTATTCTAGTTGCTGCAGAGGTGTGATATCAATGTCCAAAGGACATGAATGTTACCATTGGTATTGAAATAACAGATTTGCTTGAATGATTCAACTTTGCATAAATTTGTGATTTTAATTTATTTCAGTTTGAAGCCAATGATGATCAAAAATTTGGTGAAGACTCAGCCAGTGATATCTATCAGGTGAGTTAGTTTGACATGAAAATACATTTTTTTGAAGAACTGCTACAAAAGAGACTTGTATTATTTACAACCATACACTGTAAATAGTCAGGGTTGTACTTAAACGAAACACAAATATTTTTTAGGTGAGTACACGCTGTACACCCTCGTGTGCAGCCCTGTTAATATTGCTCTTTGAGGCTACCCCTGCTGAGAGCCTGCTCTTTATATTTTCATCATCTAAGTAAGTAAGTAAGTATTGACTTGAATTCTCAGTTGCAGACTGTATTTTGAGTTACAAATGACATTATACATAATAGGCATGTACATTATACAATGTACATTCAAAAACAAGAATCAACAGAATATTATTATGTTATAGTAGCATGTGAATAAGAAACGTTCATCACATTTTGATCTTCAGTCTCTGGGAGAATGCTATGTGGGCCTTTCTGTGCGTATTTACAATTTGGAAACAAGTTGACTTACAACTGCCACTGCCTATCATGTTCATTGTTCAACTTACTAACATATGCATTTTATAATATTTTACAAACTTGACAAAGGTAAAACTGTCGAGAATATAGTAAACGGTTTTGATAATTGGAGTCAATATTGGCTGTATGTTGTTGAATGTGAAATAGTGTACACATTCTGAAATTGAAAGTTAAAGTTTGGTTTTCTTTTTCAGTTTATCATGCCCCCCCCCCCCAATCATGTATCATAGGTCATAGCTCTATGACTTGCACTCTCCTCAAATTGCAAGCACATGTTAGCTAATCATATGCCCGCATCTGGTTGATGGCCTTTTGTAGTGTTTTTTGAGCAGGATCTAAAATTCTGCTCAATTATCTGTGCTTCAAGGTTGACGGTTGCAACCCGCATGTTGCTGTGATAATATATAATTTGGTTTAATCAGCTTAAACTGCCTGTTCTTAGAGATCTTTAACTGAATCTAATGTGTTTTGTTAGTTCAGAAATAATGTCACTGCTATGTGCATTTGAGACCAATTTCTGCATGTTGTTTGGGACGAAATTTGTGAATAGTTATCAGCATCTAACGTGTTATTTTCTTCGTATGTTGTCAGCATAGCTCAAATACACTTTTAGACTCCTCTCAAGATGTAGTTTTAGTTACAGTTATTCATCAGTTTCTCAGATTTACTTACAGTTAACTGCAAAACATCTTAAAATTATTTTGAGTTTTCAGTTATAGTTTCAGTTAATAGTTCTAAATAACACTGGTGTCGGGTCCACACACACTGACACACACGCACATGTTGACCACAAAGAATAGCTTTCCATCCATATTTGACAACATAATTTTATCTAGGGTCTTTGGACGAAGCAACCCTGACATCGAAATTAGAAATTCAAACTTGATTAATGGAGCGGTAGCTTCAACATTTGCAGCTTATCTTAACTCACACTCTTTCCGAACCTGTGCCTTTGACAGTTTCTTAAAAGACTTTGTAAACATCTTGATGTTTCATCCATCCATATCTTTTTGTTGCAGTTTTCTGATAAAGCTGGAACGCTATACAAAGCAAAGCTGTCGGAGAATGGAAAGAAAATAAAGTAAGTGAATTGTCTTCTAAAAGTTAATTCTGAATTGTCTCTTTACATTAATTCTGAATTGTCTCTTTACATTAATTCTGAATTGTCTCTTTACATTAATTCTGAATTGTCTCTTTACATTAATTCTGAATTGTCTCTTTACATTAATTCTGAATTGTCTCTTTACATTAATTCTGAATTGTCTCTTTACATTAATTCTGAATTGTCTCTTTACATTAATTCTGAATTGTCTCTTTACATTAATTCTGAATTGTCTCTTTACATTAATTCTGAATTGTCTCTTTACATTAATTCTGAATTGTCTCTTTACATTAATTCTGGTTAACAACTCTAAAATTAGTTGTGAAGTTGGAATTGCATGTATTTAATTTCGTTGAATAAATTTCTAAACCAAAGCCGTGCAATTGTATGTATTGTTGAAATGTGACATTATGATACCGTGCATCTGGAACTTTATCAGGCTTAATTGCCATTTGTGTGAAGGAGCTAATGATGCTGCAATTAGTAATTTGTAGTGTAGGTAAACATCATTGATGATAACAAGTAAAGAGAGAAAGCTGTTTGCGATAGATGGCTGAAGGATGTTTGATATTAAACATCAAGGTCACTTGATGATTGATTTGCTCTTTAGCTCTGTGCTTTCCTTTCCTTCATATCTTCCTGTTAATGCTCATTTTCCTGTCGATGCTCGTTTTCCTTGTCTCCTCTCAATCTACTATGAACCACTACTTTCTGTTTACAACTCTGCCATGTACATGTAGAAGGACATGCAGCACTGGGGTGCTACTTTCGTTTTTGTACTAGCCGTTGTAGCACAAAGCGGTATTAATGTCCCTCATAGTATTAACTTGCTTCACCACACTGGTTAGTATGCCTTTAAAAAAATGCAGTGTTGCACTAAATACTGCCTTTCCTCACCTTTGTCCTTTTTGTGTATTGCCTGCTTTATACACTGGTTTAAATTTTAAGTAAGCCAAACTGTTTTTCGTATATCTCTATTGCCGGATAACATATCACGTTAAAATTTTCCAAATATTTAGAGAATTAGACCATGAATAATTGAATATGGTTCCAAAATTTCATGAGATAAAGTTGAACTGGCATTGAAGATATTTGAAAAACAGTTCAATGCTTTCTTTTTTGAACCACGGTGTACATTGCATCGTCAGGCATGTGCCTCGGAGTTAGTGAATGGTGCTTTATTAATGTTCAATTGCAATTCCCTGAGGACTTTGCATTTCACATTATATACAGGGTGGGCCATAAAAAAGTAACCCCCTACGGTTTTTTGTCCATATCTTGGCCAGAAGTAAGAATTTCGAGATGAAATTTTACAGGCTTAAAGACAATTCATATTTACACATGATGGCCAGATTTCATCAAAATATTTCCAACAAAGCAAAAGTTATATCACATTTAGTGAGGCCAACCACCGTTTTTTGACGATTCAAAAATGCGACGCAACAAAAAGTTGCCAAAAATGAGTTTAATTATTCAGGCCAATATCTTGTTTAGAAGTAGGAATATCGAAATGAAATTTTGCAGGCTTAAAGATAATTCATATCTACACATGATGGCCAGATTTCATCAAAATATTTCAAACAGAACAAAAGTTACGCCACATTCAGTGAGGCCCCCGCCGTTTTTTGACGATTCAGAAGGGTAACGCAACAAAAAAGTAGCAAAAACACAATTTTATTAAGTCTTATCTCAAATATTTGTTATCAAATAGCCTTGATATTGTCAGATGATCATTATTATTGCAATTTTAAACAGAGAGAGGGTACCAGCATAGATGCACGTCACCATGAACTCACTTAGCAAGATGGCAATCAAATTGGTAAATAAGGAATCTGTCAGATTAATCAACAGGTCCATCAAGAACTCTGCAAAGAAACTCAAAGGAAGTGTTGGCACTGGTGGTGGGCACATTGAACACAAGTTGTGGAGCACTACCAAGTTCACTTGACAACAGTTATTTGAGATGAGACTTAATAAAATCGTGTTTTTGTTACTTTTTGTTGCGTTTCGTTTTTGAATCGTCAAAAACGGTGGGGGGCCTCTCTAAAAGTGGTATAACTTATGTTCCGTTTGAGATAGTTTGATGAAATTTGGCGATCATGTGTAAATATGAATTGTTTTTCAGACTGTAAAATTTCATTTCGAAATTCTTACTTTTGACCAAGATATGGGCAAAAAACCTACTTTTTGTTGCATTTCGTTTTTGAATCGTCAAAAAACGAGGGGTGGCCTCACTAAAAGTGATATAACTATTGTTCTGTTCGAAATATTTTGATGAAATCTGGCCATCATGTGTAAATATGAATTGTCTATAAGCCTGTAAAATTTCATTTCGAATTTCTTTCTTCTGGCCAAGATATGGGCAAAAAACCGTAGGGGGTTACTTTTTTATGGCCCACCCTGTATGTATGATGCTGTAATTTTTATTATTTTTACGAACATTTTGGATGTGCGCATGCTCGCAGAAATGCGACTCAGAAACGTGTTTTATCAGTCGCAATGTGAGGAGTGAACCCAAGTTCTTGAAAGCCAAGGTGAAATAGTGGGTTTTGAAGTGTTTCTTATTTAAAGGAGGAAATGAGTTTGAATTTCCTTAGACAAGCTCAAACATGAAAAGGAGAGAGCCAATGATGATAAGTAGGGGTTTCTGCTTTGAAACTCAACCAAAGGATCCATGCATGCATTCATTATTCATTATTTAATTCATCATAGAAATTTATATAGCTCCACTTCACGGTTACTACTCAGGAGCACTCCCAACCCAACCTCGGCTGAAAAGTACTGTTTTAAGGTTGCGATAAAATGCATCTGAGCAAATCCTAGGCTAAGGCGTAGTAGAGACAGTGGGATCCAATTCCATATCCTGAGGTCAATAACAGAAGTGTCAGAGTCTGAGGCAATTGCTTGCAGTGGTTAATCCTATATGACAAACGGGGAAGCATAGAGAAGGTGAGGGATGGTGCTTGCCCAAGCTAAATCGTGAGGGCGGCAGAGGAGAAAGCCATATGAGCGTTCACATCATATGGTAGTATGCGTATTGTGTTGTTGTTTTCTTCAGGAAAAGCTGGTCGCATTCGTACGTTGTGCTGTGTGGGTCGATGCTTTACTTTCACAAAGAGCAGAAGGCAATTAATACCGTAAGATTGAACATCAAGGGGTGAGGTACGGTAGAGTGATCAACCATTTGTTGCATGTGTCTGTCACCGGTGTTACCATATAGTGCACATTGGAGTTGTGCTATGGGTACAGCACAGCAACATGTAAAAAACCACTGGTGCCAAAGTTCTGTGTTGGCAGTGAGGCTGGAAATTTACAATGATTTTGGATGCGTGATTCAGATTTGATGAGAATTGTGTGTTTTATGTTCCATATGAGAGAATTTTATGGCAAACATTTTTTATATCGTAATGTTAGAATTATTTGTTTTTCTGATTATGCAGATTTTTAATGTTTAAACTATTTGATTTTTAGTTTTATTGTGCTTCAGTTGTTACAACTTCTAGAAGAATTGCCAAAAAAACAAGCATGAGTGTGAAATTTATGTTTTTCTGTTTTATGCAGTTTGTTATCAAAGAAACTTTCTGCTAATTCCATATGAACAAAGAATTTTCAGAGTAAATTTTTAATTTCAAAATGTGATCTTTTAAAGTAGTTTGCCTGTTTGCTGCATGCAAGTATAATAAAACTAATAGTTAAAATAACTGCTCTGATCTTACCAATATAATTATATACTTGTTTTTCTACACACAGAAGGTGAATATGAGCAAACCTGAAGGATTTCTTGATCTTCGTTCAACAACCGTTCAGATGGGAATCAACAACCGTAGCAGTCGGAAAAATCTTATTCAGGTCTGCATGTTAATTTACTTTGTTCAGACGAACTGTGTTGCAGTACTTTCATTTTAGTGGCCTAAATTATCCGCCTGATGGTGTTTTTTGTCAGTCAAACTTTTGCGTGAATCATTTTCATCAAGCCATCTTCAATTTAGGCAGCAGTTCATTTCATCAGTCCATCTTTAATTTAAGTGGCAATTGCTTTTCATCAATCGAACTCTGATTTAAGCAAGAATTTGTTCATCACTCCTACTTGTATTTAATGAGAAATTATTTTCACCAATCCAACTTCTATTTTGCAAAAATTCTTAATCGATCCAAATTGTATCCGACCAACGCTGAAACCCTCGCAACGGTGAATAATTTAGAACTCTTTGGCGAATAGTAAGAGAATAGGTCATAATTATAGGGAAGAAAGGATTAGAAAGCTGCAAGAGATTTTCTGGTAGAGACATTTTGTTAAGTTGATGTGTAGATGATTTACACAAGAGTGGTTAACTAGTTGCTATTGTTAGACATGTCATAGCCTCATAGTCATTGTTGTTGATTTTCTTAAACTTGTTTATGCTTTTGCTTTTTTCTTATTTTAAGATTCGTTTCCTTGTCAAAATGGTTACTCAATCTCAAAACTTTTCTTCTGATAACCTTACGTAGAGGTGTGGAAACTATTGCCTCACTCTAATTCAGCTTTGATCTCTTTTGGCTTGTTGATAGCTATCAAACCCGAATGGCACAGAATATCTGTTACATCACGAGGAGGTCGATGTTATCGAAGAATGGTACGAAGCCTTATCCAAGAACATATCCCTCCTTGTAAGTAAGACAGTCCTTCAATCTTGCTTGAATAAATGCAGTGAAATATTATTGCTCATGAATTCAGCTTCTATTTTAGCAAGATTATTTCCAGCAATCACACTTCAATATAAGTAACAATCATTTACTTCAATACAACATCTATTTTTGATTGCAAAGGCATAACACCAGAATACAGAGTAGAGATAAAGAATAGGTTTGAGATCTTAGAGACAGACGATACAATGGAAGAGCAGGATACGAACACGTTATGGACAAAGATGAAAACTGCGATCCAGGAGACTGCGGAGAAACATGTACCAAAGAAAACGTCAAGGAAAACTACCCCATGGCTATCCAAAGAGACCATTGAGGTGGCAATAGAAAGAAGAGAAGCAAAGAAGGAAGGGAACAGGGATAGGGTAAAAACCTTAAATAAGACCTTCCAAAGGAAGGCAAGGGAGGATAAAGAAAACCATCTAAAGGAAATGTGTAGGGAGCTGGAGGAAGAAGGAAAGAAAGGACGGACTAAAGAACTGTTCGCAAAGATGAAGGAAATAACGAAGACAGCAGGCCCTAGAATGGGTTCACTCAAGACGAAGGATGGGAAGATAATAGGAGATGAGGAGGAGATAAAGGAAAGGTGGAGAGAGTATACGGAAGAGTTGTACATGGAAGATGAATGTGTCGAGAAGGAAAACATCAAAATAGAGGAAGTCGAAAACGAACCAGAGATATTGGAGGTAGAGGTGGAGTGGGCGATAAAACAGCTCAAGGACAACAAAGCGCCAGGACATGATGGAATACCTATAGAACTGGTAAAGGCGGGAGATGAAGCAGTGGTGAGAACTATTACAAAACTATGCAATCAAATCTGGAGAACTGGGCAGTGGCCGGAGGACTGGAAAAGGTCCGTGTTCATACCAATATTCAAGAAAGGAGACGCGAGAGAGTGTGGAAATTATCGAACGATAGCGATGATATCGCACACGAGCAAAATACTTCTCAAAATAATCCACAAAAGAATGGAGAAGACAATCGAAAGGGAATTACCAACCAATCAAGCGGGATTTAGGAAGGCGCGAGGAACGCGCGATCACATCGCCAATATAAGGTGGATTATGGAGAGACAGAGGGAATACGGGCAACAGGTGCATATGTGTTTTATAGACTACAGCAAGGCGTTTGATTGCATAGACCATACACTACTGTGGCGGACGCTAATTGAGATGGGAATTCCGAAGCATTTGGTTAAACTACTAAAGGGCCTCTATGTGGATCAAGAAGCGGTAATAAGAACTGAATATGGTGACACAGGGAAATTTAAAATAAGGAAAGGAGTGAGGCAGGGGTGCATTTTGTCCCCTTTCCTGTTCAATCTGTATGCCGAGAGAATTATGAGGAGGGCTGGATTGGAGGAGGCAACAGAAGGGGTAAGGATAGCGGGGAAAATACTGAATAATCTGAGGTACGCCGATGATACGACATTATTGGCGGGTAAGAGGGACGACCTAGTCGAGTTAATAAGAAGAGTCAGGAAGGAAAGCGAAAAGGCGGGACTATACTTCAATGTAAAGAAAACAAAGGTTATGACAACTGCAACATGGAAAAACTTTGAGGTGGATGGAGAAACGATAGAGGTAGTATCGAGCTTCACATTCCTGGGATCTATGATAGAGAAGGAGGGAAGAAGTGATATGGAAATAAGGAGGAGGGTAACAATGGGGAAAACGGCAATGAACGGTCTGGAAAAGATTTGGAAGGACAAATACGCAGGGAAACAAAGAAAAGACTGGTAAGAGCACTGATCTTCCCAGTCGTCCTATATGGATGCGAGACATGGACAAAGACACGGGATATGGAAAAGAAAATCAACGCGTGTGAGATGTGGATTTGGAGAAAGATGCTAAGGATTTCATGGACGGAGAAGAGAACTAACGAATCGGTGCGCGAGGAGCTCGGAATAGAGAGGGAGGAGACACTGCAGCAAACAGCAACTTGGAGGAAATTGAGCTACTTCGGCCATGTGATGAGATCTAACGGTTTGGAAAAGGAGCTGATGACGGCATGCGGTGAGGGACGGAGAAGATGCGGAAGACCAAGGAAGAAATGGTTGGATGAAGTACAGGAAAAGTCTGGCATGGGACTGGAGGAACTAAGAGAGGCGACTAGGGAGAGGATCAACTGGAGAAGATGCACCAGGGCTTTCGCCAGAGCTCCAGTAGCTGACGGCACCAGGTGACCAGGTGACAACATCTATTTAGATAGAATTCTACTTGACAATGCAAGTTTTATTCGACAACGCTGAAACTTATGCAATGGCAACTAATTTTCAATGCTAAAATACACGTTTGCTGTATCTTGAGGTATGAAATAGACATCTTCAAACAATTATATATCTGATGGGAGTACTTTCCTTGCTGTTGTGATATTAAGTTTCATGTTCTGTAGATGAAACTGATGAGTACATTGACGACTGAAAAAGCCGGCAGTTCACAGTCTCTGAATAGTGACGTTGACAAATCACCGAGTACGAACACATTGGACCCTTCTACGTCGTCTCCTTCTATTCAGAAGAAGAACAAAGATAAACAGAAACAGCCAAAGAAAGGTATAAATAAAGATGGTGGTGATGACAATGATGATGTTGAATATGAATGGTGATGATGATGGCGATGATGATGGTGATATTAATAACAATCTTTAAGTCCCAGGGTAATGCACTACTTCATGGGCTAAAAAAATTAAAAATAGATAATAATTGCCATTGAAGATGATGATGATGACGACGATGATGATGATGATGACAGTGATTGTGGCTCTGACGATTATGATGATTATGATCAGCCTATGTTGTCTGTAGACAATTAAAAGAACTTGTCTCTTCTGTTTACTTCAGACGATTTATTTAATGTTTTGTATAGAAGTAGCCGCAACCCAGTCAGAGACAGCGGTTCAGTCAACGGCCGAGAAAGTTCGACTGAAAGAAAAGCTGAGGTTCTGGCTCAACCGACGTCCAACGCGAGACAGTCTTCGTGCGAAAGGCATCTACAAAGGTAATCTTATTGTGGATGGACTTACAATGGGAGTTACAAAAGAGGCTATAGATGCAATTTAGCCTGTGTTAACAAACTGAGGACATAATTATCGTTCCATGTATGCAAAGTGTTCATATTAAGTTTACAGCTTTTGATTTCATATCTGCAATTAGTAGTTCCTTTATATTGCATAGATCTCTGTTTGCTCATTTATATCTCCATGTAATTCTGCGACAATACATCATCGATACAAAAATTGTTTTCTTTCATCACTTATCTCCAAACTTTCTGTGTTGCTTTAAAATGATGAGAATGTTTTTTTGCAGATGGAATCTTTGGTTCACATTTGTTGACGATATGCGAAGCAGAGAGCACAACGATACCGAGATTTGTTCAGGACTGCATCAACGCAGTTGAAGCAAGAGGTTCGTCCATAGCATCTTGTCATCAGCTTTATTTATTTTAAAATGATTTCTTTAATTTTAAACTGACACAATGCAGTATGATTACAATTCATAATATGGATGGATTATCACAAGTTATTAGATGAATTGAATTTAACTGTCGGCAGATGAGCCTGAATTATAAATAAATTATTTATTATTGTCATTATATTCATTATTATTATTATTGTATTATTATTGGCATTTCCCACAACAATGAAATGTTGAAAATGGAATGGTCATGTGATCATCTTTGTTATCTTCCACTGCTTAGGTTTGACTACAGATGGCGTGTACAGAATGAATGGAAACATGGCCGACATTCAGAAACTTCGATTTGCAGTCAACCAAAGTAAGTTTCATTTGATACATGTACCATATTATTCAATAAATTATGTTTATGTGTTCAACTGGATATTTTAGTCAAATTTCACATTGAACAATGAATATTCGAGTAATGTTTAATTTGATACCTGTACCTGTACCAATGTGTACCATATTATTCAATAAATTATCTTTATGTTTTAAGCAGGATATTTTAGTCAATTTTTGCATTAAACAATGAATATTGGGGTAATGATTAACTTACACAAAGTCACCATTCAATTGTAAGTTTTTGATAAAGTATGCAGAAAACTAGCATGTTTATTTCAAATGACTCTTAAAGGATTTACAGATGTTTGTAGCTTATTGTTGGTGTTAGTTGACAAGATCGTGTACTGGGTCTCCTGACTTACTCTGAGTCTGCCAATCTGAAGCCTGGAGAAGGAAGGAAGACTAATTATATTCGTTTTTACACAGTATCATGTAGGCGCCCTTGTAACAGCATGGATTGTTACTGCGCCATATTAATTATTGTAATTATTATTATCATCATTAAGCTGAAACTGTTCCCGCTGTTGACAGTGGTTGCTTGCCTCTCGAAAATCATTTATAAAATTTTTATTTTACGTTTAAATTGCATTTATTTTGCTGGTCCTTTGTTTTGGAGTTCTTATGAAGTGAATAGACAAATTAATTAATTACAAAATTGACTGCTAAAATAATTGCATGCATGCACACATGTGCGTCTGTGCATTGTAGACGATGATTACGATCTAATGGACCCAGACTTGGACATTCATGTCGTCACTGGTGCTTTGAAGTTGTTCTTTCGCGAGCTGATGGAGCCTCTTATACCGTTTCGACTGTGCAACAGATTTCTTGATGTCCTGAGTGAGTGTAAACAGTGAAGCCGCAATAAAACACTTTCAGTTGTGTGGTCTAAAAATGCAACATGGAAAGTAAAATAGACTGCGACCCAACAGTTTTTCCAAACATAGCCGTTATGACTGACAGTTTCGTTCCACTATGATTGTCTATCGTGTCAAAGGCCTTCCCAATATCAAAGCATATTTACCAATATAGCATTCATTATTTTTTAAAGGAGTTCATATGATATGTATCTTGTGATGTGACCTTTATTGTAATGCCCATACATTGATGGTTGTTTTTCGATTGCAGCGAAATCATAGTTTTTTTAAGCCTATATATATATATGAATAATTAGATCTTGATTTTAGCCTGTAATACAATGTTGATTTCAATATTCCAGAGTTGACAGACCACACGGCTAAATCAAAGGCACTTCGTGAACTCGTTCTTCTGATACCAATTGCCAACCACGACACTCTGAAGGAACTCTTCAGGCACCTTTGTCTGTAAGTCTTTTCAAGCTGCTTTCTGAGAATAATCAGTGCTTGGATATTTTTAGTTCAAAGGGCATTTTGTTCGTGCAAAGAATTAATTGTTTCTTTTTTGTAGTTCAAGAAAGTACACATTTAGTTTTACGTGATGAAACATGGTAAAATGCAACAGTGTGGCCATACCTCGTGGGGCATTGTGGTGTAGTGGCTATGTCCGTTGCCTTGCAGCCTGAGGGTTGCAGGTTCAAATCTACCTCAAGCTGCCATGTAGCAGGTCCTTCGCTCGCAATTACTCAAATTAATTTACATAAATTCATTCATTAAGATATCTGTAAAAAGCTTTTCAAGAAAAAACTACTCAGAGACGCTCCCAACTCCAAGTGCACTCAAAAAGGACAGCTTTAAGTTTGGTAAGGAAGGACCCTTGTAAAGTCCCAAGGTGTAGGCGTAGCTCTAAAGGAAGACCATTCCAGACCACTGGGCCAGAGAAGTATATATCTATACACATGACAATGGTTTATTTGATTTTATTCTGCCAGCGTTATCCAACACAGTCGCGAGAATCGCATGCAGGCACAGAACATCGCCATTGTCTTTGGTCCGACGTTGATCTGGCCAGAAGAAACGGAGATGTCGGAAATGGCCGTCTCTGTTGTCCAGCGCGGTCAACTTATCGAACACATGCTGACCGATTACACGTTCATATTCAGCTAGCAAGTGACTGTGAATTCAACTACTAGCAAATGACACTGTATTCAGCGCGCAAGTGACACTGTATTAAGCGTGGAAGTGACTGTACTGAACAACCGAGCGTCGCTGCATATCCTTAAACCAGTGGTTCCCAACCGGTGGCCCGCGGGCCAAAAGTGTCCCGCCAGGCCTAAAAAAAGTGGCCCTCGTTTCTCAAAGAATTACCAAAAATATGTGAAAAATTCACAATTTGTACAGGATAGAACAATTATTTGTTTCTATTACAAATTATTTTATTGTGATGTCTATAAATAAAATCAAACACTCTATTTCGAATCAATAATAACAATGTTATATGCTTCTAGTTAATTACATTTTAGATTTGTGGCCTCCTAATGTCCTTCAACTAAGAAAAAGTGGCCCTCGTGTCCTCCAACTTAAGAAAAGTGGCCCTAGAATCCAAAAAGGTTGGGAACCACTGCCTTAAATCGTTTGCAAGTTGATATTTGTTCGACGGTTCGTTATATGTGATGGCCTTAAGCGAAGTTCTTGCCTTGTGTTGAGTACGGTATGTCTTTCTGAAGTCGACTGTGTGTTCGTGCTTGGTGAAGTGTACCGCCAGGCTCATCAGCTGTGCAAATTTTGGCTGTATGTTGGTGTCAAGGTAAAACTTGCGGTGTGTATGTTCTTATTTAGTGTCTTTTAAAGTGCACAAGAATTATGCAGGTAAACGGGAAGGTAATCTTTTGCTTTAAGCGTCGTGAATTATTCGCCATTGCGTGGGTTTCAGCGTATGTCACATGTATACAGGTTGGATTGACTAAATGAATTCTCGCTAAATAGAAGTCGAATTGTTAAATTAATTTTTAGTCAAATAGAAGTGGGATTGGTGAAAGATTCTTGCTGAAATTTGAGTTGGATTGACGAAAATGATTCTTGCCAAAGTGGAAGTCGGATTGATGAAAGATAACCATGCTGCACCAGGCGAATAATTGAGAACACTAAAGCAATAGATTAGCAAATTATTGGAATGCTGTATAGATTAGATTTATTCTTTTTAAATGATCACCGTTGAATTATAGTTTGATTTGTAATTATGAGAATTTATGATGAGAATTTGATCTATATAATTGTGCTGACCCTTGATGCATCTAGTTCCATGTCATCTGCCACAATAACAATGATGTTGATGCAGGCATTGATGCATGTTGCATTTTAGAACGTTTAATTTGAATCATGTTATAATTTCTAAAAGCCAATGTTTTGAATGTTTGATGTTATAATCTTCAAACTGTGTACTATGATTAAGAGAGCATAATGATTTTGAACAGCAACAATATTTAAACACAGGAACATTGTAGCAGAAGCTATGGAAAAAATACAAGATTAAGAGTAATTTATTTTATATCTTTTCTCTTAAGTAATATAATGATACCAAAAATAAGTGACAATAAAGTTAAAATTTATAATAAAACACTGCTTAAGATATAGTCAAGAGTTATGCAATGATTGTAATGTGAAGAACCTATAAGACCGCTTTTAGTTTAGAGCAACTGATTTTTAAATTTTTTGCTAAATATAATTATGATTATGCTTGTTCATGGTATCCATACCGTGTGAATTGTCTGCTAATGTGGGTGCATTGCTCAGTTTGTAAGTTCAAATCTCCTCTGTGACAATCAATTGTCAGCAATTGTGTAAAGTCTGACAATAAATATGTTTAATTTAGTTGAAAAGTAACTAAGTGGCCATGTCAGTTACTTGGAGTTTGGTTTGTCTGATATTGTAACTCGGTGTAGGCCTATTTTATAAAGGATAGACGTTAGTATTACAGTAGTTTGGGGCAGAGATGCAACATTGCAGATGCAAGGCAGATTTAGAGGCATTTATTGCATATCACAATTAAGCTTTACATTTTCAGAGTTTTAGTAGCCTGTTCGAATATCTGTTTAGCCGTAATCAAGATTGATTATTATTATTATTAAATGAATGTGTAACGTGTGCAAGGTCACACCGAAATGTGAAAATCTGAGGCACGGATTGTCAGTCGCTTGGAGAAGATGCAGCTAGAGATCCATGTGCTTGAAAGCCAAAGAGTTGAGCCGCTTTTGGAAGGAAAGCAGTGAATGTATTGATTTGTCCAAGTGAAACTTCATTCCATGACTTGTACATCTCTTAGGTCATTACGTGAATGTATGTAGTGTTCAAATGCAACCCAAAGGATACAGATTTGATCCTCCATTTAGGTAGTTGTCATGTCATGTCAATCACCGACGTCGCTGCGCGACGGTTGGTCACATGCATGAACTAAAGCTCTCCACTGTCTCCTGTCGCGTGCAGGTAGTTTACTTTATAAGAACCTACGGCAAGTTTTTTTGCATGCAATTGCTCACGACCATTAATATTCTCTTGTGTAGTTGTGTTGGCACTTCTGAAATTTGGACGGACAGAATCCAATATGTTTCCTAGATGGTCACTTGTGGCACAATCGAAAATCATGAATTTATATAGCACCACTTGAAGAGAAAAAAACTCCTATAGGCTTAATCATGAGCAGTGCTGTACAATGGCAATTTCTTGTGACTTATTTGATGTTGAAAGTACTGTTGCTGCATTGTGAACTGCATAAAACTGTAAGCAAATGTTGTACTGGATTGAAGTTGCCATGGTTGCATGAAATTTAATAAAACAACAAAATAAGGGCTAGCAGCATATCCTGTTGCCTAAACTTTTAGCAATACATATTGTTCAGAAGTTCCTGTTGCCCTATTGTGCCTACATATCAATATTGGTATTTTTTATGGATTAATCGATTCTTAGATTTTTAACACTATTGTTGACTTATGGCAATAGATTACATTAAATTTTTAGAGCATTTTACTAGAATGCTTGTTTCTAGCAGTCAGTCATGCTGCTTGACACTGATGCAGTGTGTTGAACGCACATTTTTTACAGCCTTACACAAAGTGCATCGATATTTGTAGAAGTGTGATGAATTGTTTAAATGTAATGCATTCTCGCATTGCACTTGCATTTTGTGCTTCAGCCTTTGGTGTCAGACGCAAGTGTTTTATACGTGTGCAATCTTACAAATGCCTAAAATACAATGACTGTAACACACTATGTAGAGAACCATGTGCAAGCACATCTGAATGTTCTACATGTTGTATTGTGCATGTAGTTGGCCATTTCATTCTTGTATCTGTACATTCATTCATTTTACAAGCATTTTATAGCACCCCTTCAAGGTTACTACTTGGGAGCGCTCCCAACCCAACCTTGGTTAAAGAGGGCAGTTTTAAGACTGAAAAACGTGTCAGAAGGCACCAGTGGCAGCAGGCGCAGAAATGGAGGTGACCCATTCCAGACCACAGGGCCAACAACAGAAGGCATGGCACTGCCTGGTAGAAGTATGTGCATAGGGATAAGAAGTTCACCTTGTGCCCAGGAGCGAAGGGAATGGTGGAATGATGGAAAAGAGACTTTATACTAACTGTAGCATTGCACAAATTACAGAACATTCATCTTGAGATGGTGATAGTTTTCATGCTCAGTCATTCTAATTAATTCCAGTACTTAAACAATTCCATTTTAATCCATAGTTTTGCTCAATACTGTTTTTCATTTCAATTTTCACATGTGTGATGTATGTTCAAGTTACAGTTAATGTGCCAAAGTATTTTGGGTTTGTATTATTTTCAAGCATTTTAAAAAGACTTTGAATGTTAAGATGACAGCTAGACAGTCAGCATATAGGTTCCAACAGTTTACTTTGGTAATTAATGGAAGAACATGGTGTATGGCTGTAATATTCCCATGTTGTTAGCGATAAATATGGTCTTTGCTTAACACAGCTTGCTTTTGTGTGTCAATGCTTCTTGTTTTTGTGTTATTGTCTTTCCCAGTTTTGTTGATTTCAATGATATATTATTAGTGAATTTTCTGCACATAATTATGTCGAAACATATGCTTCAGAAAATTTCTGTAGGCCTACGTTCTGCTGGAAAAAGCAACATGTTTATTGTGGGCTTGTTTTCAAAATGTTCAGAATGTGTATTCATAGATGTCACAAAGCATGTTGGAAGGAAATCATATGAAATGGACATTTCGTTTTGTCTTGATATTGTGTAGAAGTTTTAGAGATGCTTTCTGCCAGCAAGCGTTCATCTAGTCTTGTTCTGTCTTCAGAATTTCTTTAGAAATCACCTTTGTCCAAATTCTGACTTAACTGAAAAGAAATCTGCCAACAACATGTGTGCTACGGACTCTTTTGGTGTTACTTGGCGTATTATTGACACTATTATAGCCGCTGACTGTGAAAGTGCTTGAACAAATATACTTAACTTGTCTTGTTGCTTAGCATCATTGCTTGATATATAACAATGGTGTAAAATGTTTATGCAATTGAAATGACTTTTGGATGCCATCGTCATTTGTCACGGTTCTCAAGAGTTCTGAATCATTTATGGGAAGCTTCTGCTGTACACAGAAAATTAGTGTCACATTTGGAACATTAACAAGATATCCAGCATGTGGTATACAGCCAATGTTCCATGCAACCAAACCACCTGAATTCAGCAAATGATTCCAAGTTGACCATCTTGGATTTCAATAAATATTTCAGAGTACGTTACTATGGATTCGGAGGAAATTATGTAGAGTTTTAGATCATTGGTTGCTGATTAAGATGTGACGTTATGTATCTGGTTAATTGGCCACAGCTTAGAGCAAGAGACTAAAGAACCATCCATATAATACGTGAAAAATCATACTTTCTACCCATCCCCTTGTTGCAACTCTACATTCTGTGGACACCCCCGCCCATGTGTACGTACAAATAAGCCTCCCCACGCCCTTTTCAGAAGTTAATTAGCTAACGTGGTCAATAAAACATTTTACCGTGGGCTACTATTTATTTTTGAGTAGCATCATAATTATTATATAATTTTCTAAATTTATTAACTGTGCCAAAAGTGTTAGTTTCAACATAGCACCTTAATTGATGCAGACAAGAATTAGTAAAAATAATCTCATTAAATTAACGAGTTTATGTCAATTCAATTCAAACCAAGCTTTATCCTTGGTTTTCTTTAAAAGTATTTGTTGCAAATGAACATCATAATGAAATAAATATGCATAATATTATAGCCTGGAGTCTGTTTTTGTAGTCTACAGTATCCATAGTAAAACGATTGTACTATAATTGAGCATGCTAGTAATGGTAAACAATAATTACAAACATAAGAATCATTATTCTGTATTGACCAACAAAACAAAGTGACAAGACCACAATGTAAAGGTAAATGGTCATGCACAATTGCACATCTACCACAACTCACTTAACCATCACCTCACAATTATCGGTTCATTGTTCTTGCTGTGAAGAACATTGTGTTAAATTAAATAACAAATAGTAAACAAACATAAAACAATCCCTGCATACAAATCATTAAGTATGCATATATTGCATTTGTGGATAATCTTCTATGCTGAGCTGTAATAGATCTCTTGGTTCTGAAATTAGTTCGTGTATTGGATGCGAGGATAGAATACTAATATTGTAACTGTCGTATAAGAAGTGGATTGCAAAATATGATCCACAAACTGATACTCTTTTCTGTTTAAAAAGAAAAACTTATAATTCAACTGTCCTTGGAAATGTGGTCCGGAAAATAAAGGATATCTTCGTACAATCTGCATCAAATATAAAATTTCACCGTTATTATTTCTCACGTCAGCTATTAGTGACATTTAACATCGTAAAAGCCAGAGCAAAAGCTCTTTCAGGCTATTTTAAAATATAGTTAATTAATTAATATAACGAGCACAAAATGTCATCAGGTTTTCTTGTCACTCTTTTGTTTCATCTTATACTCGACAAGAGCCTTTGCCAACGCATTAGACATGAGAGATGCATTCGGTACGACGTCTTTCGATAAAGATGATTCTGGTGCAGGACGTTCCTGTCAATTATAAAATAGCAAAATTAATTTTATAATTAAATACTTTACCATTATGTGCATTTCTAAATGTTGCGTTCAAGCCCTACAGACTTGCACAAATTGTAAAGATATGTAATCCAAGAATTATCTGAAAGTTCGTGTAGCCCTACTATTAAATTATAATTTTTAAATAGATCCCATGTTTTCAATGCATATGGCATCAATCAAAGCAAAATTGTAATCAAGTCAACATCCCCGATCATTATCGTGAATTCAATTGATGGATGCAGCCAAACACAACCAAATTATTTCATTTCCACAGCAGAGAATAATATCTATGAAATTTATATATAGCGCCAGGGCTTAAAGTGTGGCAGGACGGTCATGGATGGCGTCCTGCCACTTATTTTCAAATTTCTATGTCGTCCTGCTACTTATTTGGCCAGCACACCTGAAAATGTAAGGGGCGTCCTGGCACTTCGGTTGGAAAGATAAGGGGCGTCAATGCACTTCTTTTTTTACACTTTTAACACTGTATAGCAGCCCTTCAAGATAACTGTTTAGAGGCTTCTCACCAAGGCATGGCCAAAAAGGAGTCTTTAGTTTATAGAAAAAGAATTAGACAAGTCCTGCGGAACGGAACGCAAGCGAAATGGGAGGCTATTCAAAACAGAGGGACTTATAATAATGGAGACAGTCCAATTCTGTCTGATGGCTGTACATGCATTTGGAACCATAATGTCGCGTCTAGAGACCGAGCACAGAGAGCGGCGACCAGAGCAATCCGAAGGTAACGTAGAGGGCCCCCGAAGATAGCATTAATATTAGGGATGTTAAACGATAACCGGAAATCCGGTTATCGGTTTTGAATCCGATTTTATATTAATTTAATTTAAAATCATAAGACAAATAATAATTATAATATGCCATATCACGACAATAATTATAAGAAACATGTTAGATAAATCTGGCAAAACAGACATACCGTTGTGTTGTTGACAGATTGATGTTTAGTCGCTGTAACAGTCGAAACATGATTAGTTCTCGTAGATTCAGAATCCTTTCCTATGTCAATGTTTGTGGATGTCATCGTAGAATTCTCATCCAGAACCTTCTGTACTTTGTTATCACAGTGGTATCTGCCAACGGTACATTGGAGCATCTGATGAGCAGTGGCAGATCTTGGGACTGTGTTTTCTTTCGGTGATTCCTGTCGTAAACTTCCACACGGTTGTGCATTTCTGACCGGCCCTTGTTGTGGATGAACAGTGGACATTGGCGACCGTGCAAGTGTTCTGGGATCCCGTGTTTGGTGAGAATTGGATGTGGTGGTGTTTGGAGATAGCAATCCAAGGGACATACTGGCATTTCCAAATGGTTGGGCAGTCCGGAAGGGCCTTATTCCCGGAGGTACATTACCTGGAGAGACTGTGCTGCCCAGATATGGCTGTTCTAATGAGAATCGAGCAATAGGTTTGGGGAATTCAACTAAACGTGGATGTGGATGAGTTCCAACTGGTAAGAGGTTTTTTTCACCACTGAATGTCCCAGCTGCTTCCGAGTACTGCTTAAGAATACCATGAAAAGGATTTAACGAATTATTTGCGCTTTTGCCATCACAAACAGATCGACATGTATCACCCAGAAACCTGGTTTGGTGACCAGTTCCATAAGTGGGATTTTTCTGCAGGTTGTTGTTATCATGTTGCAGTTGAGAAGGAAGAGGACGAATGAAATTTGTAGGATGTGCACCGGAATTTATGGGAGGCGAATCAAAACGCGTTCCAGGGACCGAATGAAATTGCGTTGGATGTGGATTGTGAGATGATGGTGGCTGAAACCTGGACTGAGGGATATTATGGCTAGATACTGGTTTCATATCACCAGGAAAAGCTTGGACAGCATGATTATTTTTTGAATGAACATCTTGCTGAACAAATGGTGGATAAAGCCTCGGACCATTCTGAACTGTTGACGTCGGGTTAGGCAACATGGCTATGAAGCCAGGGTGAACAGAGTGTTGTGTTTGGGGTAACTGGCCGCTGGAGAAGGATGGAGGTTGTGGTGGACGAAGAGGTGACTGATTCTGGGGAACCTCTGGAGGCCTTGAAGGAAGAGATGAGGAATATTGAGGATACGGTTGTGACGGTCGCACATGCTCCCTGGAAATTTCTGGAGTCCTTGATGAATTACCAGAGGACAGCTCAGGTCGAGGCGGAGCAGATGACCGGCATTGGGAAGTTGTCGGTAGAGTCCTTAGCGGTAGAGGACGAGATGAAACGTGTCGAAGTAGTTTCAGTCCAGCAACACTAAGGACTGATAGAAGGTTTGAATGTGAGGCATTTGGTGCAGATGATGATTGAGTGGCAGGAGAAGGCCGCTGATGAGTTACTGGCAGATGGCCATCATTTTGCGTTGACTGTGTCAAACGCATGGCAGGATTAGCATTGCGTGGACAGATTGTGTGGCTAGAAATTGGTCTCTCAGTTCTATGAGGTAGGTTAGCATTGGACTGTGTGACATTTTGACTAGCCATTATTGTTCTCACAGTGCCAGAAAAAGCTTTGAGTGCAGAACTACTTTTGGAACAGACATCTCGCCCAGCAAATGTTGAATAAAGACTCCGACCGCTTTGAACTGTTGAAACTGGGTTAGGCAACTTAGATATCGTGCTAGGGTGAATGGTGCGCTTTGTCTGTGGTAACTGGCCATGTGAGACGGATGGAGATGATGGTGTAAGAGACGAATGATTTTGGAAAGTATCTGAAGACGTCAAAGGAGGTGATGAAGAAGAAACTGGAGACTTAGGAGGCGACTCCATCATGGCCATGAGTCTTGCAAACACAGGATGCAAGTGCAGAGTCGACCGTGAAGATGGCGACGCTTCCAGTTGAGAAGAACCAGGTGCGGAGACGAGTGGCGGAGGTGAACGAGGTGGTGATGGAGGCAGAGGAGGTGGTAAAGCTGGTAGGGGTTGAGGTAACGCTGGTAGGGGTGGTAGTGAGGCTGGTAGGGGTTGAGGTAAAGCTGGTAGGGGTGGTGGTGAAGCTGGCATAAGTGGCGGTAAAGCTGGTAGGGGTTGAGGTGAAGCTGGCATGGGTGGTGGTGAGGAATGTGTTGGAGGTATGGTAGCCACATGAACATCCCGTGGTTCTGAATGCGAAGACACTGGCAAGCATTGGTTTGACTTGGCGTTTTGTTCGGCCTCAACACTAGCATCTACAGAAGGAGATGGTTGGACTGGATGGCTTGAAACCTCAAAGTCAGAAGTGGATGATAACACAGAAGAATTTGATGTCACTGCCACAGCGGCAGAAGACTTTAAGCACGACTTCTTTGGCAATGCCGACGGACTCCACTTGGCAACACAGCGAGGTGATCTTGGTGACATCTCTGCTTCGTAGTTCTCCACAGATCTCGATGCTGGAGTTGATATGTCGATCTGTTGGTTCGTATGCACAGCGTCGGAGTCAGATTTATTCGTGTCAATTGTTGACGTCGTTTTGCCAACAAAGTTGATGCGATTTGCATTTGGTCCATGTAGATTGTTATTTGAAAGTGGCTGAGATGAAGAGGAGAGAAGAGGTGTAGGAGTCCCTAAAGTAAACAAAATACCAATATATAGGTAATTAATTGGGACACAAGATGTATGCATTTTTAAGAACATTTATATAGCGCCTTACAATAACCTCACGAAGGAGTAGTCTTGCAACAAGCCTCTGATGAGACAATAACCAAGTAATTTCTCAGCGCTACTTATTACTTATATGCCTCTCGTTCGACAGTGGTATTTAATAAATTCATAATAATAAGAACAATAGTAAAAAAATAATAATAATAAAAATAATAATCTCCAAGTCCCTGAGGAGAATGAAGTAACTCACGGCAAGAATAATACAAATACTAATAATGATAATAGTAATACTAACAACAAAGAAAAAAGTTACTCCTAAGGCAGCCGTGGCTATTAAATGTTAGTGATTTCAGTTTCCAATCCCTGCCATTTGAGTACCCTCCCTCACAGGTCTCACCACACCTGAGTTGGCAATCACAATCTAATAAAAGGTATTCAAAACTTGCTGCATGAACTCCATATGCTTCTAAACTTCATTCACTCTTAAGTTTCATCCATTCAAACCAACCTGGTGTGACTTTTCGAAGTGCAGATTTCAAAACAATTGGCTGCCGGACATTGTTAAATGGTTCTCTGGGAGTTGGCTGCAGGGATGGCCTGCCGACGAATGTAAGTCCATAGGGTCTCGTTGGTCTTGGAGAAGCAGCAGGAATTGGATGCATACGAAGAGAAGTTGGTTCCTGAGGTCTTACTGGTCTCGTGATTGTTGGACCATTGGTCAGATGGGATTCCTGTGTTGCGATCAGAGCTTTCACATCAGCCAACTTCCTTGCTTTTGCTGTCAAAACATAAAACGTGTAGACTCAACAATTCATCAAGTGACTGACTGTATAAAGTGATTTATTATTGATGATTTAAGAATTTAGCTATCATACACACGATTGAGGAAGAAGAGATTTAAAAGAACAATCTCATAAGATAGAGTCAGCCTTTTGTTTCTCTAAGCCTCAACATATGTTCAGATCTCAAGCTATCATGCTTGTCTGCTTGAGGTAATTTACTGGCCCCCCATCTGGACAGCGTATTGGGTTCAGGGGTGGTATACAAATTCCTCAACAACCAACATCCACCCATTGTTGATCTACCAAATATCTCACATGGATTACCCTGCACTTAGGGCCACTACCCTGAGGGATTTTCTTCCCTTCAGGACTGTTACCCATTATTCCCAACCACTGCTTTTTTCTCTTATCTAATTTGTCATTTTAAACTGTTTAAAACTGTTCTGTCTGCGATAGTTTAGGAGCAACAAAAAAGATGAATTAATGAATGAATTGGCAATCATTTGGATAAACATCACGCAACGACAAGCAACTCACCCGAAATAGGATGCGTAGTATCATCGCAATCTGCCGGTCGTTTCTTCCCAACTGCAGCATCCGTTGACGTTGCGTTAACTATCTTCACCTTCATCTTCTGTCGTCCCTCCTCGTCTTCAATGCATTGCGCGTATTCGATTGACAAAGCCGTTTTATCGGCGTTGGACCTCGCTTGCTGGTAGATCAGCGTGTGATAGTTCATGAATCTTTCTTTCTGTAGAATACATCAAATTTCAAATCATTACCTGACCTTATTTTTCTTTTTTTAAATATCAAGTAGGTATACCGAATTGTAGAATGTATTGTTGGTCATCATAAAGAATATTTGCATTTGATTTAGGACAATGTGTGTTATTTTTTACAATGTTTGACTCTATGGATGATGTACATGTATGTGCACCAAAATACAGATAGAAATTGCTCTGAAATTAAAGAATATATCCATATACTAGCTGTACCCAGCCACGCGTTGCTGTGGCAGAAAAGACCCCCCTCCCCTCCCTCTCCCCCTCCCCGCCCCTCTCCCCCGTTCCCCCTCCCCTCTCCTTCCCTCCCTTCCTTTCCTCCCTCACACCGTCCTTTACTGACAGCGGATAGAGCCCAAGAATGTTGGAAGGCCATAATGGAATTATTTATCGACTCGCCTATGACGTCACGGGACGCGACCTCATTGATGTTTCGTCACTGTGTTTCGGCGCAAGCGTGCGGTTTGGTTGAATTTGCAAATGGCGGTCGAACGGATTGAAATGAAAAGTTCACTTTTTGTGGAAACGATTGGGGTTTTTTTCGGGGAAAAAAATGTTGTGACCTGGTGCTATTGGAATGGAAGGTTTTGGTAAATTTTCAAAACAATCGACAAGTAACTTTCGGCGTGATCGTGACCGCAGTATTGCAAAGTTATAATTTTTTTACTTTTTGTGGAAACGATTGGGTTTTTTTCGGGGAAAAAATGTTGTGACCTGGTGCTATTGGAATGGAAGGTTTTGGTAAATTTTCAAAACAATCGGTGCGTAACTTTCGGCGTGATCGTGACCGCACTATTGCAAAGTTTCATTTTTATTTATATAGATTATCTTATTTTACTGCACTAATACCCCCTTGAGAATTAATTTACCAAAAGAAAGTACAATAGGAAGTAGTAAACTTACACGCAATAGAACTTATGTACACTTATTTAAATCCATTGACCCTGGCAAAAAGCATATAAGGTTGTCTTTATTCCAATGAAGAGCATCTATTGAGCCGTTCAAACAGGTGTGCTAATTAATGTTACCTTTTCATTCATTCAAGTATAATATAGCACCACTTCCGAAACTACTCAGAGGCGCTCCCGACTCCCGCACGGCCAAAAATAAAGCTCCAAGTGCCTATAGAAAGTGTCAGAGAATAACCAAGGAAACAGGCGCAACTGAATAGGAGGCCATTCCATAGCGCCGGGCCAACCATAGAAAAGCATTGCTTTACATGATGTATGTACTGAGACCCCCCCCTTTTACCTTCCCTGCATACGCAGATGCAATACAAACCATGTAGTGAATGCGATGCTTCATTGTCGTAACGTGGCTGATAATGAATTTGAAGGAGAATTTAACTTCACACAGGTTGCAGACGCATAGCGTTGATAAACCGTTCGTCTTGTGTTGGAACTCTGTTACGTACTGTAGACCTATACAAAAGAAACAAACAGGACAATGGTCAACATATTTCAAAACACAGACATCACCGATACATAGTGTTCTCCGTGACTGGTAACTGCCATTGTTTTTTGCCCCCTCCTGCAAAAATTTCTGCGGGCACCCATGGCAATAGTTAACTCCACCACTACTTCTACTCTGGCCAGTGCCAGTGTCTCAAATTCCCTAAACTACGTGTGGGACTCTTCTGTCTGGATCGCTAACTACATCTCTCTCTCTCTGTTCTTAACCCATTTCTTCTCACTAGGAGTACTAAGCTTACGCAATTACCATGGTCGTGAGCGGTGCTATAGAAATTACTAATCTTACATGATACTATTACATTAGCAATACCATTACATTATAATTGATGCCAATGAGCATCGGTATTGTTTACCGATAAGAGGCAGTTTGCAATCATCGAGAAGCGACTGAGACAGACAGATTTCTTCTCGCTTTTCTTCATCGTTCATCTGTTGACCATCGGACTTTCGTTCTGAATTTGTTAACATCGTCTGTTACAACAGACAAACAAAATATGACCCATCTGACCAAAACCAGGCGTAAGTTGGTTTTGTACAATATGAGTGGCATATATCTTCTAAAAGAATAAAGTCTCTTCTTTAAAATGACACAAATCTTATTGCTCTGCCATGTTTCTGTCCAAAGTTATGAGTAAAAATGTGGTTCGACCGTTCAAATTACAATTCTAAGAAAACTGCATTGAAAGTTTTCTATAACTTTGGAATGCAAGATTCGTTAGAAGCTTAGAACCATGTTCACAATTAAATAAAATTTGCAACAAGAAAACAGATTGCATAAGAGGCTAGAGGGAAGTCTGGGCTTTTCACTGATGCCTAATTTATTATGTTAGCCCCATGCCGAATATGGCTACCAATGGCGGGAAAGTGGAAAATGGCGGGAAAAAATTCATCGAATTATTTGAACAATAAAACCAAAAAATTATCAAAATTATCATTAAAAATAATATTTTTTGAAATTTTTTACTTTCAATGTGTATAAAACATATTTATTTATCATTTTCTGTAAAAAACAAAAAAATGAAAAAATTATTTTTTTCACATTTCGGTCATTATCTCAGAAGCGTGTTGCGACTTACGCCTGGTTTTGGTCAGATGGGACATAAATTAAGTCTTTGAAGTTGAGTTCAACTGTTTGGTAATCTGTTGCTTTAGCGGTGTAAATAATTCGTCAATGCATGGTTTTAGCGTTGGCCGCACACAAGTTGGATTGACAAACAGAACTCTTGCTAATTTGAAGTTGGTTGATACAGACAGCATTTGAGTGAATAAAAATGGGATTGATGAAAAGATTCCTGCTTAAGCTGAAGTTGGAAATATTAAATATAATTGTTATTTAGGTAAAATCCCAGACTGACTGCCCTTACTCCAAACAATATGGCCGTTAATGAATACAATAGAATTAGAGCACGACCTATAGACGACATTGCAACGTGAGGGTCGGTTAGGGCTCAGGTTAGGCGTCGTGAGGGTCGGTAAGGGTTAGTTTTAAGGTTAGTGTTATTTAAATATACGCAGTGGCTACGGAACCGTCCGGACGGTGCCGTAATTCTTTTTCTACGGAACCGTCCAACACTTATGGGCCTAACATTCGCACTAACACCCGTCGGCCAATTAGGTTAGCGGAAAACAATGTGGAAGAGTCGAAGACCGTAGGGGAGGAGGTTGTCGAGTACAATTAATGCCCATCCCTTTGTAAACAGTAGCCTACTGTCAAGAGCACGTGCGACACACAGGCTCTCGCGTTTTAGACGAATTGCAATGTAAAACGTTTAAAATGTCTTACAAATGACCCTACGTATGGAGGAACATTTTGCACAGGTAATTATGTCTCACTTTAGCGCTCTTTATCGTTAAATTTAGGCATGGTTATAACATAGAAGACCTAGGTGTCGTTCGCGTATAGGGTATAAGGTTTCGCGTCGTGAGGGTCGTTTAGGGTTAGTGTTAGGGTTAGTGTCGTCATTAGATTCTTAAGATTTTTGCGTCGTGAGGGTCGGTTAGGGTTAGTGTTAGGGTTAGTGTCGTCATTAGATTCTTAAGATTTTTGCATTGGTTGTTTAGCAGTTGTTGGCCAAGCTAGCCTAATAGCTTGACCATCAACTGCTAACATCAACTACCTTTACCCCCCTACGGTCTTCGCCTCTTCCAGACGGTTCCGTAGAAAAAGAATTACGGCACCGTCCGGACGGTTCCGTAGCCAGTGCCTTAAATATAAGTTGGATTGATGAAAATGCCATATCATAGCAGCTGGTTAATTTGTGGAATTTTTGCCTAAATGCCGTAAATGGAGATTGGATTGCAGAAAAAAATTTACGCCAAAGTAGAAGTTGGATTGACATGCTAATCAGAAGTTGGATGGGTTAAACCGTAGTTTACGTTGATTAATTATTTTCACTTTACCCCACGTTGATAAATTATTTGGCTATTGCTATTGATATACAAGTAATTTCTGGATCGCCAGGTTCAATCCAGCTTCCATTTCAACTATAAATATGCCTTTATCCAGCTTCCATTTCAGGTATAAAATGCCTTTATCCAGGTCCTACTTCTCAAGCGTTTTTCATCAATCCAGCTTCATTTTCAGCAGAATGACTACACTAACCCTAAAACTAACCCTAACCGACCCTCACGACGCCTAACCTGAGCCCTAACCGACCCTCATGCGTAAAATCCCGCTTCTATTTCGTCACTAAATATTTGTCATCGAATGTAAGAAATTGGTTGTCGGATAAAAAAAGTACGGTTTTTTCGTCAATCCAGCTTCCATCTTTTCGCGTTTTCGGTTTATATTGCTACTTCCGGTTGCGAATGTTCAGAAATTGTAATAGCACGTTTTATGGCGCGTTATATTCGTGATTTTAGGCGTTTATTAATTAATCAACGTAAACTACGGGATATCGATAATGAAAATAATTAATCAACGTAAACTACGGTTTAACCGTTGGATGTGCATGTGTACAGTTATTATCAGAAGTAGAAGTTGGAAGATCGGCGAATCACGGTCTTTAATTGGTGCAGTAAAACTAGAAGCTGAATAAGTGATCAATGTACTTATAGCAGAACCACTGCTTTATCAACTCTGCATTAAAAATGTCCAACGGTATGCTCTTTTTAATTTACAAATTTTGACACAAGGTGCACTCACTGTCTGATCTATATTACTTTACGACATTTAAAATAAAATAAACAAAAAATTAATTACAAATAATCATGTAATATCGACTATTCACCATTGACTAAAGATAAACGGAGACTCGCTGCCGACGTTTCGCCATCTAGTGACAAGCGTAACACAAATCTTCGAATAATATTATTTCTCCGCGCGTACAAAAATTGCCTCGTTAGAGATTAACAATAAACCTATAATAATATTGATGTCTGTTATGTTTTTTAGTCGCACAATATAGGCCTAAACTGTTTTGCCCACTGGTGATATTAATTACGAAAATCAAAACATCTCATTGTTTGCTACTCGATAAAGTTAACCGAAATCTTTCTCACAGTTAGCCTATAGGCCTAGGCCTAGGCTAATAGCCTAATTAAAACGGCATCAGCAAAGATGTCTGTTATGTTTTTTAGTCGCACAGTATAGGCCTAGGCCTACTTTAATTTTTTTTATTGTAGGCCTATAATATTTCGATTTTCTATGACTGTAGGCCCTGCAAGCTGTAGCCTAATTATTCTGTTCTCATCTAATAATTATAATGTTCCCGCAGTGCGTAGGCTATACATACGCAGGCATGTTAAACAAGATATAGGCCTACAGCTACAATACATAGCCTACTTGCTTAATTGGTTGATCGATAACACTCTAAAAGAGCGCTAGAATTACGATTGTGATGCTAAAACGCGATGCTAAACTGTCTCACCACGCCGTCACACGCGAAGTCCATCACAGAGAAAACTAGGCCTACAATTATAGTAGGCTAATAGTCGAGACATTGCGATATTCAATGCGAGAGACAACATTAATTAAAGGCATGAAGCCAGATACCGTATTCCACGGACGAGAGTGGCAGCAGTAGACCTAGGGATAAAAGAACAAGATAGGGGAGGGTGCCCCAAGACGGGACGATTCACAGTATTTGCTCCAAATCACCTTTGCTGATGACAATACATATTTGCAACTTCTTCCTTCCTTTAACCCAATCCTTCAACCACTATCTGGCATATCATATGCAAAAAAACAATGTATGGTTCAGACGAGACAGCGAACTTTTGTTGACCTACAAATCGTCCCATCTTGGGCACAGGGGTGCAGAGGTGCCCAAGATGGAACACAGGAGTGCCCATGATGGGACATTAATTATATCAACTTCTTCCATGTTTAACATATTTATTTAATTAATCAACTCAAAAAGAATGATGATGCATGCATGCATACATACATACACACATACATACATACATACATAGTTTACATACGTACGTACATACATATATACAATGTCACACATACTTACATGCATGCATACATACAATGCATACATACAATGCATACATACAAGTATGTATGTATATGTGTAGGCCTATATGCATGTATGTAGGCTATGTACGTATGTATGTATGTATGTATGTATGTATGTATGTATGTATGTATGTATGTATGTATGTATGTATGTATGTATTGCATGTATGTATGTATGTATGTATGTATGTATGTATGTATGTATGTATGTATGTATGTATGTATGTATGTATGTATGTATGTATGTATGTATGTATGTATGTATGTATGTATGTATGTATGTATGTATGTATGTATGTATGTATGTATGTATGTATAAATACATACATACATACATACATACATACATACATGCATGCATACATACATACATACATACATACATACATACATACATACATACATATGTATGTATGTATGTATGTATAAATACATACATACATACATACATACATGCATACATACATACATACATACATACATACATACATACATACATACATACATACATACATACATACATACATACATACATACATACATGCATGCATGTATGTGTGTATGTGTGTATATGTATGTATGCATGTATGTATGCATGCATGCATGTATGTATGCATGCATGTATGTATGTATGTATGTCCTTATTAAGAAGTTGCTTTACAGCATACAACTGATATGCGACGTGTGCCCAAGACGGGACGCATATAGGCATTCCGTACCCGATTTCGTAGCATTGCAAGCCATAACGCTTTTTCATTGGCCGGTTCCAGATAATGAATAATCATAACCAATGGCGTATTTAGTGCCTTCTCGTGCGCTGTTGTTGCTGCTGTTGTTGGCATAGGGGGGGGGGAATGGCCGATTGCGATGCGTTTAAAGTTATAAGGAGTTTCCTTTCGATAGTGAAGTAATCTAAGTGTGAAGGTAGACTTCTAATCAGTGCAAAAATAAAATGCAAAGGTTACGTGTTGTTACGTGCGTGCCAGCGAATATGTCATCCACCAACTCATCGCTTCAATAATACGCTGTGGTCAACAGCTATATGTGATGCATCAGGCGTCTGCTTCGTTGAATCAACCGTCAAAAATCAAAACTGCGCTACAGAAGTCATTACATTAGATTTTACTACACTTCAGTTGCCTAAACTCGCATATGAATAATAATTCTTATTCCATTGGGATCTTTTTTGATTTATCGAAAGCCTTTGATACGGTAGATCACAGTATTCTACTTAAAAAACTGAAAGGTTATGGAATAAGAGGAGTAGCCAATGAATGGTTTTCTGATTATCTAAAGAATAGAACTCAGTTTGTATATTTTAACGATTCTTCCTCCTATTCTAGTAATATAACCTGTGGTGTTCCCCAGGGTTCTATTCTTGGTCCCCTTTTGTTCTTGCTTTATGTAAATGATTTGTCTAATATATCTTCTTTATTCAAACTAGTGTTATTTGCTGATGACACTAATGCCTTCTTTAACGATAAATCTATCACGGATCTATTTTGCAGGGCTAACAGTGAACTCCAACTAATATCACTCTGGTTTAGAACTAACAAGCTGTCCCTTAATCTGACTAAAACTAACTATATTGTTTTCTATGCTATGCGTAAAACACCCCCACCGGATAATTTACATATTGCCATTGATGGTATATCCATTAACCAGGTGACCTCAACCAAGTTTTTAGGCACTATTATTGATTCTCATTTGAATTGGAAAGAACATATTTCACAGATTGCCAAAAAAGTAGCTAAGAACATAGGTATACTACGAAGAATACGCCATAACTTGCCTTCGAATATCCTCACTAACCTCTATTATACGCTTGTCTATCCGTATTTTTCATACTGTAATATCTCTTGGGGTGTTAACTATTCTCAAACTCTCCAATGCTTGGTTGTACTTCAGAAATTGGCCATAAGAACAGTCTACCATATACATTGGAGACTTAGTACCAAGGACACCTTCAAAATTAACCGTATATTAACTATATTGGGCATCAATAGGCTCCAAATTAGCCTCTTTATGTATCGGTACCACAATAATTTGTTACCACCTTGTTTTAATAATTATTTTAAATTGGCGTCCTCTGTGCATCAACATTACACTAGACAAGCAGCTGATTACCGACCTGATTTTGCTAGAATCAATCCGAAGCTATTTTCCATTAAATGCCAGGGCCCAATCACATGGAACTCCTTACCACTAGATATAACCTCCCTTCCAACTTTGAGCAGGTTTAAGAGAGCTCTTAAGTTATATCTAACTGAAGAATGATCATTGAACTGTATTAACCTGAGATCTTTCTTTTAAAGTATTCTGGTGCATGATCTGACCTGCAGAGTATCATACAGTGTTTCCCTTTTGCCACAGCTGTTCTGACCTTTGTTTGCTAATATGATCACTTCAGTTTGGAAATCTCAAGCTTGTTTTTCTTTTTATTTCTTAACTGACTAGCAGTACCCATATGTTTGCACTGAGATAATTAGTTAAGCTATATGTATTGAATCTGTTTACAATGTCTGATCTGCCATTCCACCAACGATTGATACTGGGGTTCCTCTGATAGCGGGACTTGTCCCTTTGGGGTTCCCCTTTAAGTGCTCAACCGTATGCGATCCTTTGCTTTATAATGTACTGTTTATTCTTATGATACGCTGTTTATTCTTTCTGTTATGTTAATCATCAATGTTAATGCTATTATTCTGTTTTGTTTTGTCTTGATCAATGTGCAACGGTTGTTGCCTTAATAAATGGTATTTGATTTGATTTGATTTTAAACTCGCATCAGTTAAATTTAGTGTTCCACACATTCCCAATTGCAGGCCTAACTTTAAAAGCTCTTGGTTTATTCAGTTTTCGTGAACTGTCTCATTTTACATGCCTACTGTTCGACAACCAGTAATATTTGGAGCTTAAGTACAGTAGTCTAGTTCATGTCAATCTCAGTTCTAGTGAAAATCATCCTAAATTTAAACCTACGTGTAGTCTATGCGCAATTGCATAGCCTATAGGCCTAATTACGTTTTATTAAGATGTGTGACGGTTATCTTCATTCAAATTGTTCAAATTTGATTATTTTGAATCATGAATCAGAACCCTTTGCATCCACGTTCACAGACCTTCCAATTCCACGTTCTGACTTCCTGACAGGAATAGATTTGTAGAAACACTTCTGTACAGTTAAAAACTAGCCAAAAAGGTCATTGTCCTCCGATTGGAAGTAATTTACCATGGAGGATGGGAAAGGAAAGAAGGGGTTGTGGCGTTATGCAGTTCGAAAAATTCCTTAAAACAGCCCTGTAAGAGTGAACGTTACTGCTGAATTATGAATAGCCTAAGTAGGCCTACCAATAAAAGCATTAATTTGAATGCAAGTTACTGTAGCCTTATGGCTTTACATAATAGAAAGGCATTTGCTAAAAACATCAGTGTTACTCTGTTATCATTGCTCATCAATAAATAATATTATCTTTATTCAACAATACGGCTGACTGCAGGCCGCAACCTAGCTATAGTCTAATGACAACTTGTCACGATTCAGACATAGCGAAGTCCCAACATTTACAGCTTGACCTACCTGCCATTTCTTACATTTTAAATACAATTATTAAACTAAAATCGGGTGTTTAAATTTTCGGGTGAGGCAGTATAATAATAATTTTCGTCTATTCAACAATCCGATTGAAAGACCGCAATCGGTTACAGTGTACAATTATGCAGTTGAAACAGTTTGCAGGAACTCAGATTACAGAATACATAAATCTTAACTATACTAGCTAAACAGACAGCCTAATTACAAAGCATATCCGCCCAATAATAAATCACGCAACGCAGCTTTATCCCATTATATGCAAAACTGTTTGGTGTAGGTTATCTATTATTTTATTAAAGCACTTTATAAATTTAAGCAGGTAACTGCCATATAGCGTACTAGGTCTAATGGACGCAAAGGCTGCGAGTTATTAAACATAATAGCCTAACATTATTGACATTGACAACGCAAGCCGCAGTCTGTAAACAAAACGTGCTTAATGATGTCACTGGTTATGAATATTCATAACATGGGGTCGGCCAATGAAAAGGCGCTTAAGGCTGACAATGCTACGAAATCGGGTACGGAATGCCTATATGCAGACGGGACGTGTAGTTGTTACACAGTTTACCGTTGAAATATGACGTGTGCCCAAGATGGGACGCGTCCCGTCTTGGGCACACATAGCATGTCTCATCTTGTGCACTCTATGCGTGATGTGTGAACACATAAATTTTTAATGTAACCACGACGTATTATCGCCCATCTCAAAATACATGCGTTAGGTAACATAATTTACTGTGTTTAGTCACTAAACACGTTTCGAAATCTCTCCGTAAAGTGATGACTTTGTGCGATTTTTTAAAATCGAAAAATCGTAAGCTTAGTAGCACACAATGAAAAATGCTTATCTGCAAGTCGGATATGGTTAGCATAGAGACTGAAACTCGTGCATACATAGATAAGGTCATCGTCGATACATTGAGTGCTAAAAAGAAATAAACGCGCAAAACGACTGCGAGAAAAGTGAATCGTCTCATCTTGTGCACCGTCCCGTCTTGGGGCACTCTCCCCTAGTTAGGCTACTGTAACGTAATGTAAGCTTACTGTAGGCTAATGTACATGTAAATCTTCTAGAATTTCTCAGCGCCCACAAAAGCCACGTCAAGGAGACCAGCTTATTTCACCGGCGCTATAGGCCTATGTCAAATCAAGTCCGCAATAGCCAGAGCTGACGTTTTCGTTCCGGTGCCAGGTCAAAATCCCGGGAGGTCAAGCCGAGGAGACAGCGTGGTGCTACGGTGGTTGTCGGTGATGGTGGTAGTTAGGTGATGGAACCTGATTGGAATCTGGATAGGATAGCTTGAAGAGTTCGGTTTTCACTTTTCAGCCGTGAATGGAAAGCAGCAGCTAGAGGAGAGTGCTAGCGGAGGAGAGGTTGAATTTGGAGGGGAGATTTCGGAGATAGGAGGATGCGCGAACAGGCCGATCTATAATATGTTGGGAGTCCGTTCCAAAGAGCTGGTGCAGCGCGCGCGTAGGAGCAGTTGCAGAATTTCAGAGAGATATACATGTAGGCCTACTGTACTGCCGTCATAAGGAAGAACCACGTAACTCAAAATTTGGCCGTTTTGAGTTAGATGCAGATTCTGCATCTATTAATGGTCCTACACCTTGGAAAAAATTGAGAAACTCCTATCTTGATACGATCAAAGGGAACCAGCGTTTGTAAAAACCACGTATCTCCAGAAACCGCATGGCATCATAAGGAAGAACCACGTATCTTGAGTTACGTTGTTTTTGCTTAGTATGACAGGGCGTTATTCCCAGATACGTGCTAAGCAAGAACCACGTATCTGCAATTTCCGTTGTTTATTATTATTCCACAGTTTAACGTCATCCTATGGCAGCAAAGGCCGTTGACGACAATACAATATAAGTGTACAGAGCAGTAAACAAAAACTTATGTAGCCTCCAAACTACACCAAAGAGGTGTCTAAATGGAGCTGTACAATCTCAATTACATTCAATTTGTAGACAACATAAAGTAGTTCATCGGACACTCGTTCAGGTTTACACATTATGAAAAAAGATCTTAAATCCAAACATTAGATATTAAAATTGTACATTGATTGTCTCATATAACTAATTACGTTAGTGACTCCAGTAAACAGTTCCTGTTACAAAAGTTCAATAATTATGTAAGTGCATCAATAATAATAATAATGTAATGTTTCTTGTACAAAAGAAACATGCACCATTAAATTTTAAAACATCAATCAAATATTATAAATCTGATCAAGATACAAATGCCATCTATAACAAGGATGAAAACGATTTATTCACAAAATCCGACCTTTAGTTATAAGTTTAATCAACCGATACACTTGATTTTGATATAAATTGACAGTCAATAAAGTTTTAACAGAAATTTCATCTTTATATATTTGACATGTATTTCTTAATGAATTCGAAATATTTTCTTTTTTACATTCAATTAAAATGTGATTTCCGTTGTTTTGCCTAGTCTTATATTCATATTCTTATAGTCTTATATTCATATGGGATTGATCACGTTAAAAGAGGTGTTGAAAAGACACGTCCACAAATATCGTCTGTTTGAAATAATAATGCCTGATAGCTATACAAACTGGTTTCGCTGCTGTGCAAACTGGTTTTATACTGTTTCGTGTCTCTTTAAATGTTACCTGAGTACCGTATAAATTGGTTTTACAACCGTACAAACTGGTTTCATATCGTTTGAAATAATGTCTGACAACTAGATAGACTGGCTTCACAGTTGTTCACACTGGTTTCCGATCTTTAGAATGAGTCCTGATAGCTGTAAACCTGGTTTTGCAGTTGTACAAACTGGTTTCACATGTGTGCAAACTGGTTTAGTATCTTTAAATACATCTGTTAGCTGTACAAACTGGTTTCACAGCTGTACAAAAGTTCTTGTATATTTTAACATAGTGTCTGTTGGCTGTACAAGCTGATTTTGCAGTGTACAAACTGGTTTTATGGTTGTGTAAACTGGTTTCGTGCAGATTGCAGGTTGCCTTAGAGCTGTACAAACTGGTATCACAGCAGTACAAACTGGTTTCGTATCCTTGAAAATGATTCCTGATTGCTGTGCAAACTGATTTTACAGCTGAACAAACTGTTTTTACAGCTGTAAAAACTGGTTTCGCTGCTGTGCAGACTGGTTTATTATCTTTAGAATAATGGTTTCTTATCCTTAGAATAATGCCTGATACCTGCACAAACTGGTTTTACAACCGTTCAAACTTGTTTCATGCAATGTGCAAACTGGATTCCTATCTTTAAAATAATGTATTATATCTGTACAAACTGGTTTCACAAACTGGTTTCGCATCTTTAAAAATAATGACTGAAAGTTGCACAAACTGGTTTCGCTGCTGTGAAACTGGTTTTATAGTTGTGCAAACTGGTTTCATATCTTCAAAAATGTTGTATGAGAGATGTTCAAACTGGTTTTGCAGAAATACAACTGGTTTCTTTTATTTTTTTAAATAGTGCCTGATAGTTGTACAAACTGGTTTCACAACTGTACAAACTGGTCTTACAGTTGCAAAAACTGGTGTAGACTCTATTAAAATAATACCAGATTTAGGTGTGTGTAAATTTCTGAATTGTTCCACAATTAAACACGATTTTACGCAGATACGTTGTTTTTGCCATTTAGGCTATAGGTCACAATCGCCGGTCTCTAATGCTAAGCAAGAACACATTAACTCATATTTTTCATATTTACGAGCAAAAATATTTAAATTTATTTTTTCCATAAAAATGGTTGATTTTTTCTACATTTATTAGTTTAAAGCGGAAAAGAATAAAAATATTTTTTCCACTTGGCAGAAAATAATTTAGTCTTTTGCGTTTATCTCAAAACTAGTTTTTTTTAGATACGTGGTTCTTCCTTGTGACGGCAGTGTACCCTAGCTACTGTAGCCTACGGTGGATTACTACCCTAGCCTGATGCAGTTGCTATAGGCCTAGTTGCAATCACGACAAAGTAGATTAATGTTGCGCCAGCGTGAACTCAGGAGTTGACGAAATTATTAGTAAATAGACATTAGGCCTATAGACAGATAGGCCTACAACCGTCTAATTTTGAGTGGTGGCCAATGATGCGTTCTTTTGAACTCGCAACTCCGTCAAGGCGCACAACTAACCCAATTGACTGATCTTCCAAGTAATTGAGTAATGCTGCTCTTCAGCAATAATTATTCTAGATCCTATAGGGCCCACTGGTAACAAAGGCGTGCGCAAGAACATCATTGGCACTATGAGAGAAGGATCTTGTCATTCTTGTGACAATAGTAAGCATAGGACTGGGTCTATTTATGCCTGGTAAACGAAACAGAGTTATAGGCTACAGCGCCAGTCGTCATGCAATGTTTAATCTAGTCCTTGGGTTGGGGAGGGTAATCCAGGTTTCGGGTGTGAGGACAAAATCACCGCTTGGCGGACGGCCAACCACTGAGGCGCGTATGTGGTGCTAACCATAGCAGAGGACGATTTTTTCACTAGTAATTGTCATGTTCCTTTTTCTGATGACTTTTTAGTCCTTGAGTAAAAATTCTGGTAGTAAACTGACTAAACTCACCATTTTAGTCTCTGTCAATCCTATGACCTTTTAATAGTTAAGCTTACAGGCCTATATATAGTTATTTGAACTTATTTCATCTGTTTGTTTATCCTACTTGTGTAAATAACTCTTTAGGCCTACTTTACATGGTAGGCTACATGTAAATGCAACTCTTCAATTATTTCCTGCGGTGTGAAATGTAGTTCTGGGGGCGGCAACTTCAGACACCCCCTCACAGAGATGCTCAGCTTAAACCCTGGCATGTCGTTGATGAACTCGTTTCTCGTTATTGCGATAGACTGTGTCAATGGTTTTACTTTTCAGGATCAGTTCTGCACTTCTGCTATGTTCTTCTCTGGTGAGTCTGGTTAACGCATTTTTTATTTGTAGGCTAATAAATAAAAATGAATAGCTTTTCCTCCCAGCTCTCAAATTCAAACATGGGCTGGGGGGGCTAAGCCACCCCAAGAAGGCCCAGATTCAGCGTTTTTACCATGAAAATTGTATCTTTTCCCGGGGTTACCCCCCCCCCCCCAATCCTCCAAGAAGGCCCAAACTCAAAAAGTTATTCGGGGAAAATTGCTATTTTCATAAACGAAACTTCAACCCGATGACTAAAAAAGGTCATCAACTTTTTGGCCGAAAACATTTCTCCGCCCCAACCAAAGCCCAAGTTTTTTCTAGACACCCCCTAGAAAGGAAAGCAAACTCCGCCTATGAGCAGTAATATGACAAACCGATTGAAAGATGATCAAGCCTGTAAGCATTAATTAGCAAATTTTCGTTCTTTTCACGTTTAGGCCATTATTATAATTAAAATTAAAATTAACTATAATAATTATTATAATTCTAAATAACTAAACTTTTATCTGAAATGTAACAAGTTCATCGATGAGCCAATTTCCATAATTTCTTAATGACACAAAGAAATAATAATATTATGAGAAATATAGGCCATTTTATCACCAAACTGTTTAGGCCTACATAATTTATTTTCTTAATTACACAAAGAAATAATATTATGAGAAATATAGGCCATTTTATCACCAAACTGTTTACATAATTTATTTTCTGAATTGCACAAAGAAACGTAGGAAATACCATTAATCCCCAGACTGGTTGACATAATTTATTATTATATTCTGAAAAGCAAAAAAATTAAGAAATATTATCATTTGTCCTAAAGCTAATTTATATATTTTCTGAATTGCGTAAGGAAATGCAAGAAATATCATTTATCTCCACACTAGTAGCCTAACTATTATATTATCAGAATTCCCCCCCCCCCCCCAATGAATATATGAAATAGGTTCATTGGCCTATTAGTGAATGGCAGAAAGCTTCTTCGAACGTTTTTTAAAACTTAAAGTTCTCCCATTTTAAGTTGCATCATTCATTTGCAGCTAGATATCTCTTAGAGCTCTAGTCATCGGTGTCGATTGCTAGGATGACGCAGGCTTCGAGGCACCTCGGGTAGACGTCCGAACCTGCATGAAACATAAATGTCGCAACAATTAATTTTAATCATTAAATTTAATCATTCTTTATCACTGCCATTACCATTATCATCACAGGCACTATTGTCCAGGGGCGGATCCAGGGGGGGGGCTTATCCGGCCATGGCCCCCCATTTAGAATTCCCATGTATCGTGGCCCCCCCTTCATTTGGATTGAACATGCCGTGGAACAATGTAAAAATTTTGCCGGATGACTTAAAAAAAAAAAAAAAAGGTCATCAACTTTTTTGGCGGACAAAAATGGTATTATTTTCCCAAAAGTTGGCCGGATGACTAAAAAAAAAAGGTCATCAACCTTTTTGGCGGACAAAATGGTATTATTTTTTATTTTCCCGAAAGTTGGCCGGATGACTAAAAAAAAAAGGTCATCAACTTTTTTGGCGGACAAAAATGGTATTATTTTCCCAAAAGTTGGCCGGATGACTAAAAAAAAAAAAAAGGTCATCAACTTTTTTGGCGGACAAAATGGTATTATTTTTTATTTTCCCGAAAGTTGGCCAGATGACTAAAAAAAAAAAGGTCATCAACTTTTTTGGCGGATACGGGAAAGAAAAATTTTCCCAAGGCCTAAATTTTTTCCCGGACCCAAAACCAAGAATTTTTGGCCCCCCCGTCCAAAATTTCTGTATCCGCCCTTGCTATCGTCATAGACAAGCTCCAGATCATCATCGTGGTCATCACTGTGATGATGATGTGATGGTGGTGGTGGTGGCGGCGGTGGTGGTGGCGGCGGTGGTGGCGGTGGCGGTGGTGGCGGTGGTGGTGGCGGTGGTGGCGGTGGTGGCGGTGGCGGTGGTGGCGGTGGTGGCGGTGGCGGTGGTGGCGGCGGTGGCGGTGGTGGTGGTGGCGGCGGCGGTGGTGGTGTATGATGATGATGATGATGATGACGACGACGACGATGACGACGACGATTACGACGACGACGACGACGACGATGACGACGACGATGACGACGATGGTGATGATTGGGATGGATGTTGAAGCCCACCTGGAAGAGTTGTTTGGATACGAAAGCAGCATCGATTGCATCCAGCGTTTGTTAAATACTCGTCTGTAAGAAACAACAACACAGATGATGATGATGTCACTCTTCTTCTTCAATTATTATTTACGGTGTCCAAACGCCTTGATTGCGTTTTGATCGGTGACGCCCCGCCCCCTGTTTTCGGTCTCGGGACTTGCATCACCAAAATTACTATGATCTGTGACGAATCTGTTTATAAGAATACGGCATGGAGTGACATTTGCTCACTTCATTTTCTGCTACTATATGGTATCGCTTTTTATAAAGAAGTATTAACACTATAATAGAAAGAATGTGTTTATATCAGACACTTCTAATAGAAATAGAAGCCGAGATATTACAAAAATGTGCGAATATGTCGGCCATTTAATTTTAGGAAATGCAGTTGGGGTCAGATGGCAAATTTTCGATGGCCAGAAAGTCAAATCTTTTTCTTAGAACACGTTCGTGGTACGGACCAAATTGCATGCGTGTAGCCTACCTGGTATAGCCTATTCACAAAGTAAATAATTTTTCACCAGCCCGCTCTACTATGATGATTTGCTGCTTTCAGGCTCAGCACTCAGCAGTACTGTAGCCTAGACCGATGTCAACTTCTGCGATAGGCCTACTATGCCTAAAAGTAGTATCTCACTTTTTATGTGGTTTTTACACAAATTTCAATTAAAACGATTTTAGTTCCTAAATTCACAAGTTTAGATTATGACTGTTTGCAAAAAAATCAGAAAGATTGTAGCTCTATTTCTGGTTGAATTGAACAGATTTCTTCTTCATTGTTTTACAAAAAACCAACTAATTGAGATTGGCCTACTGTCTTTTTGATTAGCACAGCAGTATTGAGGAGGACCGTTAACTTCAACACCCTTCGTAGGCCCTATTGCTTCTTAACCCCTCATGGATAATTTTTACCTTGGGCGAGAAAAAAATAACAATGATAATTATAGTGGTAACAATATTGATGAAAGCACCTTTGCAAATTGAAATCACTGGACGATGGCGGTGTCGGGTGGGGGTAACACCACCACCCTCTTCGTCTCCCTTCACGATGATCGTTGCGCTGAGAAACAAAGCAATCGTCATCATCCATGACATTGTTCCTGCTGAAACCATTGTTGAAGCCATTGTTGAAGCCATTGTTGAAACCATTGTTGAATGCAGCCGGGTCTCGTGTCCAATAGTGGAGCGTTTTCTTGCGACGTTGCAGCCACGTATCGCAGGCAACGTCAATATTTATACAGAAACGCATTTATCTTTGGAGTAATGGTAAATGTGAAACTTTGAAGTTGTTTTTCGACGTAGATGTGTTTTATGCGGCTGATAAAGTCAAACGTCTAGTGTATTTTATAACCACGTTTTCAAACCAAACACATGTGATGTGTAGCTTTTCTACTCGAGTGCTCGCTTGACTATTGATTTCTTACACGTTTGCTTTCTTCCTCTTAGTCTTTTAGTTTTCTTCGTGAGGAGATTCATTCATGGGGAAACTTCTCCCAGTGACGTCTAGATTACACACTGGGTAGGCCTATTGGGTAGCTGCACATTCAAATGATGTCGATGGTGCAGAGGTTTGAGGTCAAAACTACAAGACTTAGACTAGGCCTACACTTCGCCTACCTGCATACCGTAGGTGTTGCCGACTCATGCAAAGAGGTTGTTATAACTAGGCTACAGTAGGCCGGTATCCTATCATTTGGTCGAAAGTCATTTGGTCGAAATCATTTGGTCGAAATCATTTGGTCGACGATCAAAAAGTCGAACGATCAAAAAGTCGAATGATCGTTTGGTCGACAATCAAAAAGTCGAACGATCAATAGATCGACAATCAAAAGGTCGACAATCAAAAGGTCGAAAATCAAAAGATCGACATTCAAAATGAAGCATGTTTAAGAAATTAAGAGAATTCCGACAATTTTACTACAAGTGCGCACACTCAAACATACATAGGCCTACACACACTCCGACACACACTCACATACACACTTGAACCACGATCAGTCTGTGAGAGAGGGGGTTCTGAACTACATTAATTAAGTGATATGAAAACAAAATTAATTAGCCAATAAAGCAAGGAGAGTGTATAGGCCTAACGGACTGTAAGACGAAACGTGCGAAATTTTGTTAATGCATCGGAACGATGAAAAGGTCGAAGTCAAGTATAGACCGAACTGAACAGGTCAAAAAGAAAGTGTGAGGAAGGTGCGAAATTTTACATAGCGTCGAAAAACATTTCCAAAGTGAAATGAAAACCAAATGAATTAGCCAACAGGCCTATTAACTAATTATAATTTATCCAAATTGAACTTTAAAAATACTGAATTTTATAACGTTTTGTTCGATAATATCAATGCCTAATGCCATCTCTGGCGAAATGGAATGGATAGGCTACAAATACTTCCACTACCAAACCAGTTCAACAGGGCACTTGAGGAGTCTCTTATGTTGAGATTTGCGATCAAAACTGCCACCCATCAGCAATGCCTTTGCTTTTAAAGTAGCCTAAATGTTCGCAGTCTGTGGTATGGGGAAATGGTGTCCATCCACTGTGTCAATATCTTCTGCCCTCCAATACCCAGCACAGACCAACTAAATGCTACGACACTGCCTGCACGTCGCAATCGACCAGTAATTGTTTAGTAGTCTTATCTGATCTATAAATGGAGATTTAAATAAACCTCTGAGCCATGCTCTAAGATCAGAGAAGTTCTAATAGCCACCAGCTACAAATAGCCAATAGACACATTCAAACTCTATTCTCATTTGTCTTATCCATAAACATCTACACCGTGGTTCAAAAAAGTAAGCCAAATTGTTTTGCATAATTATATCTCTAATACCTGATGATATATCAAGCTACAATTGTCCACATATTTAGAGAAGTGGACCAAGAATATGATTCCAAAATTTCATGAGATAAAGTTGAACGGATAAAAAGATATGAATATTTAAACTTCATATACCAAAATTTCAGTTCACAGGCAATTTTTCTGTCAGATTCAATCAAATGTAGCCTAAGTCAAACTGTTTTTTTTTACATCTCTGATGTCTGATGAGTAATCATAAAAACCTTTTACCAATATTTATGGAATTGAACCAAGAATAGGATTCCAAAATTCTCTTAAACATGCTTCATTTTGAATGTCGATCTTTTGATTTTCGACCTTTTGATTGTCGACCTTTTGATTGTCGATCTATTGATCGTTCGACTTTTTGATTGTCGACCAAACGATCATTCGACTTTTTGATCGTTCGACTTTTTGATCGTCGACCAAATGATTTCGACCAAATGATTTCGACCAAATGACTTTCGACCAAATGATAGTAAACCCAGTAGGCCTACCATTGAGAGCGGCCGATCAACATCTCCCGAGTTTCATTTTGATTCAGTCGTAGGCATAGGCTTACGGGAGAGTTCAGCAGAGAGGGAGGCAAAGATTGAACTTCTGCCCGAAAAATATGTCCGGCAAAAAGTTTACGACCTTTTTTTAGTCGTCCGGGGCCGTGTTTGCCCAAAAAACAGACTTGCCCGAAATTTGGGTAGCATTTGCCCCTCCACCCTGGACCCTCGCCTCGTACGCCTATGGTCCCTTATTATCTCAATAACAACTCGGGCCTAGCATAATTATACTAGGAACGACGAAATTTGTTGCATCGTCATCCTAGTCGAGGTTGAGGTTTGTGTATTTGCCACACGCTCATGACAACTTACTGTGAGCAAAATTAATGATTAGTTATTCAATATTCAAACACGCGGCGTAGCGCAACACGTGAACTACAAATTAAATGAAAGATTGTTTGTTTTCACTGGGACGATTTAGTGTTCATCCCACCTGCAGACTTATAGTCTACGTAGCCTAGGCCTACATTGGATCATTCGGTTCGCCAGCTGCAAAGGCAATTATTTTTAAAACGTTTGATCATTCAAGATCGAGAATAGCATGAGATTCAGCTTACGATGCATTATTTTATAATCGATACTAATTTTTACCTTAAAAGTATAAGACCGTACATCAGCTGCATCTGCATTAGTAAGCATTAGTGGTGGTGGTGGTGGTGGTGGTGGTGGCGGCGGCGGCGGCGGCGGCGGCGGCGGCGGCGGCGGCGGCGGCGGCGGCGGCGGCGGCGGCGGTGGTGGTAGTGGTGGTGGTAATGATGGTCGCGGTGGTCGTAGCAGGGATAGTAGAGCGACGTTTCAGTTAGACTTTCGATGGTTTCTCCACACGATATTCACAATTTCTTCGAAATTTTGCAATCTCAAACGTCCGACGTGGAAACAGGAAATGTAGCACTGACTTGGGCAGCCGGCGCTGACCGGGAAATTAGGTTTTTCGTCCCCCATCCAGCCCTCAACCTCTGCCACGGGGCGGATTGGCCGCCCCTCTGAGGTACCCGGCGTTTCCCGATAAATTTCGTGTTTTGGATTCTGCCCGTACCCCACTCCACCCAGTCCTCATCCCCCAACTCCATCCCGCCCAACCCAGTACAATACCCTCCGGGTTACCAAATGTTTCTCGGAATTTTTGAGTGTGCCCCACTCCACCCTGCCCACCCTATCCTCCGCTCCCACTCAGCCCAACCCAACCCCAACAAACTCCACTACAACTCCACTAAACTCCCACCACCAACCCAATCCAGCGCATACCCCTATCCCCATAGGTTGATAGAGAAATTTTGTGTTTACGTCTCACCCATACCACCCCTCCTGTCCCTATCCACCACAATGCTCCTCCCTCCCACTCCTCATCCTCCCACACCAAATTGCCATAACTTCCATCCTGTTCCATTCATCACCTCTTCTTTCTCTCCCTTCCTTCTCCCTGGAGTCCCTTCCTTCTCCATTCCCGTTCTCTCCGCATCTATTTCGCCCATTTCCGTCCCAACCACTCAAAATAATTACAAATAATGGCAGCTCTGCTTGCAATGACCTTCCCTTTCATCTGCTAGTTCTGCTCATGTCTGGGGCTCCTCTTCTTCTACTCCTTGGCCGAAAAGCGCTTTATAAAATGTCCATTGGGCCCTGTATGATACGATATTATTATTATCTATTATAATTGTCACTATCGTTTCATAACGTGCCATCGATCGCTTGTACACGTAGGCTACTATCAGTGTTTTCATTATTATTTTTGTGAAACCGCCTGATTTGCGCGCTTAGCTCTGCTTTCGGCAAGAAACGACGTCAAAAAATTACATAAGAAATGACTCAAAGAGTAAGGGTTGTTATTGTACAATGACGAAAATTAAATGTCGTTTTAGTTGCAGCGTTAAATTCATGAAAATTTAATATGTCTATATATCGGGATTCAAAGAGAATTATGAGCTGAAATAGTCGCCGTGACCTAGGCCTACACATTTGCATGATAATGTTTTGCACAACATTTTCGTCACGCTAAAGAGTGCCGATTCAAAGCCTATACCCCGACACCACACATACATTCATACATAGGCTACATGCAGATTTTTGCAAAAGGACAAAAGTTCAGAATTAAGCCATAGATTTCAACATTTACCTTATTAAATATTGACATAGTTTGATATAGCCTAAGCCTGTCTCGAAAACCTTCTTTAAAACTGCATGCACGGTGACTAATTTTCGCCGATTATTGGAAGACATCTTAGCCAGATGATGCGCTTCACTATCAAAAGCAGAAACTAATTAAAGGGTGACGGTCAACATTTGAAACACGACCACAGAATTTCAAATAGGGCCTAACAATGCAGCCTACAGTAACTGTTTTGGTGAAACATTCTTTGTTTTCAATTTCAAAACGACTCAGCGCAGTATGATTACAATTATTATTCATAGTACGACGGATGATCACGAGTTAATTATAACAGGAGTCGACATTAACAGTAGGCTACAGTCTATCGACAGCCACGCAAGGTGTCCATCCTTTCCTAATCCTCAGTTTATACCATCCCCATCACTCTGCTGAAAGGAAGGTTGAGTGGACCTTAGGAAAGGCTGCGGAAGTGATCCCCCATCCGTGCTCTATTCGTGCCAGATTGTTTACCATTCATTACCTTAAACTTCCTCCCAAAAGAGCTAAACGCCTAGGATACTTAGAGCAAACCTTTCCAACAATCACCAAACTTGCCAACACAACTGATGAAAAACACCTCTTCT